>JAGWCC010000800.1:0-159869 GCA_022651775.1 Drusus annulatus
TACATAATGTTTAGTTTTTTTGTAAAACCCATTTTCACAGTACGGTTATCAACAAAAATATAGGATAGAACCTAAACAATTGTTGAGTTATGTCGCAAAACAAAACTAAGTGGGCGGAGTTTCCGTAGTCGCAGGAGTCGGAAAACATGCTTACATACCTAAAAGTGGTGCGATATTATGTGACAACTCGTCTCGTCTCTTTCTCTCTCAGGGTTTACGATTTAAAAACCCGGAGAAAGTGATTTATCGTAAATTTGTATAAGTTGGAAAAATATATTTAGCTCTCTCTCCATATATGTTCTCACTCCAAGGGGGTAGTAATAATAATAACATTGAATTTGTATATTGCAGTTTTGTGATATTTCACCGCAAGTGCGCTTCATACCAAATTAATTAAGCTTATAAGACTAGCTAACAAGGAGAAAATAATATACAAATTAAAACTATCTAAAATCATGATCGTTATCATAAATCACGAGATAAAAAGGTTCAGATATGGATATAACAGTGCATGCGTAATTTACTAAAAGCTATGGGTCTTAAAATCCAGATAAACTATGAATTCATATATCAACGAATTTGTTAAAGCAAAGAAAAGTTAATTAAATTGAGGACAGTTAACATGTCGGTATTTAAAAACATTAATATTCAAGTATTATAAATAAACAATTCAAAAAATGCCAACAGTAACAAAGGAACAATAAATATTTTATGACAATGAGTATATGGTTTTCAGTAGACAGTAAAGAAATTGAGTTGTAAGGATACAAGTAATGAGAAAACCGAAACAAAGCAAATTAAGGACGTTTTTAGAGAAATTATTTTTTTATAAGTTACGTTTTGTATGTAGGATTTTTAAGACCCATTTGGTATACGCAGTCGTTGTACAGGGAAGCCAATTTTTGATAATTTAGAAATATAGCAGTGCATTAAACTATAGGACAATAGGAGTGTCAGTTGTCATCATCAAAGTGTGGCTTCCTTGCTGTTAACAACGAGGAAATCAAGATCTTCAATTACGAAGTTGCCATTTTTGGTTAATCACTCTTATTGTGCCTCATTATAACTTTTTGTAAATAATCTTGAATCAACGTATTTCTCGTTAATATCGACTGCTCCAAGGAAGATGACAGTAAGTCACATTCGGTCATTTTGCCGGAGAGAAATTTTCAATTGTCAAAAGGTTTTTTTTCACATTCTTAGGCGAGTGTTTTTCATGATTTTTCAAATTGGAGAATAATTAATTTTGAGCTCGAATTCGAACTAACTTGGGACTCCCATAAAAACAAGTAAGTCCAAAAACTTCAATTCGGAGCTACTGCCATCTTCCTTGCAGCACTCGATGTGACGTATTTATTTATCAGAATTCCTCTTACGACAACTGTAAAGCCATTTTTGTCAGGTTCATCAAACTTAACAATCGACATTATTACGTCCGTATACGAAGCGACAAAATCATTTCAATACATATTTCGCGACAGTCAAAATCCATCTTGTCAACTCCTGATTTAAAATTCAATTCAAATTACTACGTTCACAAAGGAATTATTTTCAAGATGCAAATATTTCCATCCTAAATTGGTACGGAGGACGACCCCGCACTTCGTGACTTCGAAGTGTACGTGACCGGTACGAGTGTAGTTCCGCCGTCGTTCCGGGTTGCAGTCTGAACGTTGAAGGTTGCCCCGGTGATAGTCAACCTCTGATAGGAGAAGGCACCAGAAGAAGTAGTTCACACGGGAGTTGCCATCCGGCAATTTTGCCGAGTTTTTTCGACGGGTAAAAACAGAAGCTAGAGTTTTCAGACTCGGGAAAATAATATGCATTTTCGTAGAAAGCAAATGAAAAAAATAACTTTGTACAAGACCACGAATATTATTTTATTTTTTATGACCGACCGGTTCCGCTTAGCCTAAGCATCATCAGGGTACAAAATTAAACTAAACAAAAAATACAAAGTATGCGGTTATATATACTGACAGAAGGAGAACAAAATATAAAATAAAATAACAAAACAATGAGAAAACAATAGAATAACATTTAAATTATAACCAAGAAACACAGTGAAACAAGGCACACTTTGTATTTTTTGTTTATTTTAATTTTGTACCCTGATGACGCTTAGGCTAAGCGAAACCGACCGGTCATAACAATGAAAATAATATTCGTGGTCTTATACAAAGTTATTTTATCATTTCTTTAAAATAATATGTACCTATGCCATTACATATGAACAAAACTTTGAATGTGTGCGTTTATAAAATTACAATGCAAGTTTTATTTAATCTAATTCGCCGATCAGCGCCTAAATCTAAAATCCTCACGTGAACAATAACACGGTGAGATAATTCTGTCATTCAATAATATTCCATAAAACATCTATTCAACGGAGCACGTCTAGTATTTCATTCGGCGTTTTACCTGAGATGGATTTGGTCGGTTAAATTTGACACGCGAACAGTTTTGAAATTAAAAACTACCGACTTCACAGGTAGGTGGGCACACATGCCAGGTATGCGAGTTTACGCATGTCTGAGATGTATGGAGCTTAATTCCTTGAAGCAATCTACATGGAGATTTTGATTTTCATCAGAATGATAAATTGTTCATTTGAATCGTTGTTTCGGGAAGTTTATGTATTCTTGATGTCATATAAGCGTCGTTTATGAATGAAAAGGTTGAAACTTAGCTATCAACGTTATTGTGATATATTAATAATAATAATTACTTATTTTTATAGCGCCGTTTTCGTGAAAGTAAATCATCTCAAGGGCGCTATGTAAATATATTATGCGATGTAGATAGATGGCAGGTTGATTATAAGAGACAGGAAATTGTGCGAATTGCAATATAATATTATTACGTAGGTACTAATGAAACTGGTAACACATAAAAGCATGTAAACTGAAAAAACTCAATAAGGAATAAAAACTGTAAGGACATTTGAAATAATAATAATAAATTAACTTTTTCTTTCGCAGACACCACGAGAGGCTGTGTTTATTTTAGACTTCCGAAAACGAATTTGTCAGAAACTGAAATTATCATCTATTTTCAAGGATTTAAGTTATTCAATGAACTACCGACCAGTGGCGTGCACAGAGTTTTTAATCAGGGTAGGCAGTAGGAACAGGGGATTAATACCGTATGCGCAAGGAAGAACGGAATGAGTCAATAAACGCAGATGTTCAGGAGCGCCAAAAAAAAATTTAGGAATTTCGTTTTTTGTATGTAATCATAGCATATGTTATTATTTTATTATTTGACGGCCTCCATGGTCGAGTGGTAAGACGCTCGACTACGAATCTAAGGGTCGCGGGTTCAAACCCGGCGTGCGCCAATAACTTTTATATAATTAATATGTGTCATAACACATTTAATTCATTTATAAAAAAAAAAGTATATTTGAAAGACCACCTCGGACGTACATGGTCCACGATAAATGTGTAGCATTAAGATTATTGTATATTATTTAGAAATGTTAATCATTGTAATGTATGTGTCTCCCGGCTTGATAAGCCCGAATGACGTGAAGGAATCAGCCCTTTGGGCTCGGTCGGCGAGACTGAGGCAGCAACCAGCGGGATGACGGGCGCGTAGCGCGCCCGATCCCGGCCGACCTAACGATTCTTGCGCGAGCGGGTCCGGGAGAAAAATAATCTGTCTAACCCTTTTTACGGGGGCCAGGTTAATCACCCGGCCAAATAAAATATACCGGGGTGATAACTTGGCCTCCAGCTACACAACTGTTATATTATTATGTATGTAAATGTTAGGATAAGTTAGTTATTAAGCATCAAGCCCCAAAAAACCGGGCATTATTTGTAATTTGAATATTTGTACTTCTTTTGTGAATCTAATAAAAATGATAGAGGGGCGAAATAAAGTTGAGGTGAAAGCTGATGGAAGGAGAAGGGGATAGATTGCTAAAATCTATCCCACAAAATACCAGCGACCCGGAAAGAGAGAGAAAGGGGAAACAAAATTCCCCCATACAAATCTCCCAAATCCGTGGTCGCGCTCTGGAGCGCAATATTAATTGCGCAAAAACCAGAGGAAGGCAGATCACCAGCATCCTCCACCAGTACCATTCACCTTGACTCATCTTCGCCCTGACATCGCCTTCAACTTGACTCCTGACTTTTATTTGACCATCGCCTGCCCCCCTGGACCGCCTGACTACACCTCTCTCTGGACCAGACCCGCAGCATCTTCACTTGAAAGCCGAGGCCCTACAAGCTGAACCCGTCGCCTCCCTTACAACGAGACGACCCCTTGGAGCACTTCGCAGATTGGGACCGCCCCCTATACAGTTTATTTGTGTGCCCTGTTACGTCGGGTACATAAGTTGGTCCTTCGAGCCGGATCCATCTGTGAAGCAGCGCCAAGGATGGCGCCTTCCCTACGCTCTGGGAAGAGCACGTCAGACGGAAAGTCAACGCCTGGCCAGGATGATCTCACAACCGGGGCGGCCGGAATAGCGCCCCCCGGATTCCAGGATCCTTCGGGACGACTCGGAGACCTGGAAAACCCTACCAGCAGCACAGCAGCCCGCGCCGCACGAGCCCGCGCCCCTGCCCAAGCTGCTGAATGGACCACAAGGACGTCAGCCTTACAACCTGAAGTCCACCCCTCAGCTAATGAAGCCTCGTCAGGAAGCGAGGCTTCGATTGAGGACACCGTCCGACAATTGCGGCGAGAGCTGCGTGCGGAAAGACGGCGTGCACAGCGCAGAGAAGAACATCATCGGCAGATGCTAGAAATTATTGCATCACTGAGATTTCTCCCTGCACACCCCGCAGCCCCGGCCCCCTGCCTCGAAGCGGAGAGCCCCCAGAAACGGACCGACAGATTGCGCCTTTCAAACAAACGGCGTGCAATCGGCGGACATCGTGACTTGCACTGAGGCAGTCAACCCCGCAGCCCCCGGCCCCCTGCCTCGAAGCGGAGAGCCCCCAGAAACGGACCAAGCTGCGGGGGCATCCGGAGCATCCTACAGCCCGGAGAAAACCGCGACAGATTGCGCCAATCAAGCGAGCGGCGGGCAATCGGCGGAAACCGCGACAGATTGCGCCTTTCAAACAAGCGGCGTGCAATCGGCGGACATATTGACTTGCACTGGGGCAGTCAACCCCGCAGCCCCCGGCCCCCTGCCTCGAAGCGGAGAGCCCACAGAAACGGACCGAGCTGCGGGAGCACCCGGAGCAGTATACAGCCCGGACAAGGCCGTGACGGATTGCGCCCATCATACAAACGGCGATCAATCGGCGGCCACAATGGCGCCTCTGAGGCAACCAACCCAGACCGCCGCCTCGATGAGCAGCCCGCCGACAGACAACGGGACTGCAGTGGCGGCGCAGAGAACCATCGCATATTACAGTGCGGCGTCTCAGCATGGTTTACGAGCGAACGGGGCCTTGCAGACGCAGAATGACGCCCCGCCGACGACTCAGCCCAGCCCGAGTACTGCTACGGGACAAACCACAAGCGGTAGCCGGCGGGTGAAACCACGGCTGCTACCGATATGGCACGACAATACAAGTGCTACCCCCGGCCCGCTTCCTCGCGCCCCACCGCCCGGCAGACTGTCCCCAAGCGAAATGACGAAACAGTGCCGGCCGAGCTCGCCCCCGCTTCCCCGCAGCCATCCTTCCGGCTCGCAGGTCCGGCCCGCAACGGCGGGACAGCGAAGGGGCAGTAAAACGAGCAAGAGCTCCACCCCGCTTCCGCCCGGCTCAAAGTCTAGTCACGAAATGGCAAGACAGCGGCGGCCAAGCAAAACGAGCGCTACCCCCGGCCCGCTTCTCCGCACTCCACCACCCGGCAGACTGTCTCGTCACGGAACGGCAAGACAGCGGCGGCCTAGCAAAGCGAACAATGGCTCGGCCCCGCTTCCCCGCGCCCCTCTCTTGCGGACGGAGGCGAAAAGTATGGTAATAAATACCTACACGCAGACACGGCCGGCGCCAACCAAAGAAAGAGAGCCCGAGCATTGGCGTACGAACCGGGAGATTGTTTCAATCTCCCACAAACCGAGTCAGGCCTAGAGGCGATTCCCGATGAGGGAGTCACACAGCGTACGCGGAAAACGCTCCTCAGGACTCGGTACGGCTCACGAGCCGCCCTCAACAAAGTCTGGCATAAAATTGCTGGACAAGAGAGCTCCAGCAACCTCCGACGGAGATGACAACTTCTCCACATTTTACGAAGCGCCCGTCGGAGGAAAATTAACGTCTGGACCATCTCACCCCCGCCAGCGCCTTGGAAGCCTGGCACACGTGACTCGCTCGGAGGCGGTCACAAAACTATTGCCGGTTGATAAATCGCCGGCTGACGCTTGCCGGCTGATGAATCGCCGGCCCACCAAGGGTCAAATCACCGACCCACCTTCTGGCCGACTCGCTGGCTAAGCGGCTGAGAGATTGCCGCCCGCCAGGAGTATCCGGCCCACCTTCTGGCCGACTCGCTGGCTAAACGGCTGAGAGATTGCCGCCCGCCAGGAGTATCCAGCCCACCTTCTGGCCGACTCGCTGGCTAAGCGGCTGAGAGATTGCCGCCCGCCAGGAGCATCCGGCCCACCTTCTGGCCGACTCGCTGGCTAAACGGCTGAGAGATTGCCGTCCCCCAGGAGCATCCGGACCACAGAAGCTGACTCGCTGGCTAAGCGGCTGAGAGATTGCCGTCCCCCAGGAGTATCCGGCCCACCTTCTGACCGACTTGCTGGTTAAACGGCTGAGAGATTGCCGCCCCCAGGAGCATCCGGACCACCAGAAGCTGACTCGCTGGCCAAGCGGCTGAGAGATTGCCGTCCCCCAGGAGTATCCGGCCGACCTTCTGACCGACTCGCTGGCTAAACGGCTGAGAGATTGCCGTCCCCCAGGAGCATCCGGACCACCAGAAGCTGACTCACTGGCAAGCGGCTGAGAGATTGCCGCCCCCCAGGAGTATTCGGCCGACCAGGAGCCGACTCACTGACTGACGGCTGAGAGATCGCCGCCCCAGGAGCATTCGACCCCCCAGAGGTCACTCGCGGCAAACACCCCGCGACCCAGAGACCGGCCGCCAGGGACACCGCCGTACGTGAACGCAGTACGCCTCCCGAAGGGGAATGTAGCGAAGCTCCATGAGGGGAGTGTGTCGGACGTACATGGTCCACGATAAATGTGTAGCATTAAGATTATTGTATATTATTTAGAAATGTTAATCATTGTAATGTATGTGTCTCCCGGCTTGATAAGCCCGAATGACGTGAAGGAATCAGCCCTTTGGGCTCGGTCGGCGAGACTGAGGCAGCAACCAGCGGGATGACGGGCGCGTAGCGCGCCCGATCCCGGCCGACCTAACGATTCTTGCGCGAGCGGGTCCGGGAGAAAAATAATCTGTCTAACCCTTTTTACGGGGGCCAGGTTAATCACCCGGCCAAATAAAATATACCGGGGTGATAACTTGGCCTCCAGCTACACAACTGTTATATTATTATGTATGTAAATGTTAGGATAAGTTAGTTATTAAGCATCAAGCCCCAAAAAACCGGGCATTATTTGTAATTTGAATATTTGTACTTCTTTTGTGAATCTAATAAAAATGATAGAGGGGCGAAATAAAGTTGAGGTGAAAGCTGATGGAAGGGAGAAGGGGATAGATTGCTAAAATCTATCCCACAAAATTGCCAGCGACCCGGAAAGAGAGAGAAAGGGGGAAACAAAATTCCCCCATACAAATCTCCCAAATCCGTGGTCGCGCTCTGGAGCGCAATATTAATTGCGCAAAAACCAGAGGAAGGCAGATCACCAGCATCCTCCACCAGTACCATTCACCTTGACTCATCTTCGCCCTGACATCGCCTTCAACTTGACTCCTGACTTTTATTTGACCATCGCCTGCCCCCCTGGACCGCCTGACTACACCTCTCTCTGGACCAGACCCGCAGCATCTTCACTTGAAAGCCGAGGCCCTACAAGCTGAACCCGTCGCCTCCCTTACAACGAGACGACCCCTTGGAGCACTTCGCAGATTGGGACCGCCCCCTATACAGTTTATTTGTGTGCCCTGTTACGTCGGGTACAGGCCGTGTTTGGTGACCAGATTTGAATAGCCAGGTACTTCCCAACCTTCCTCTTCCCAATCTCTTTCCCCACCCCACTACCTTAAGCCTCACAACATACCCTATTTGGGGATGCCATAGTCTCACTGGCTTTAGACGGTTGGGAGCAGTTGAGACTCTTGTGCGGTATTCATATAAAATAAATAAAAAAAATTTCACAATATGTCCTTGATAGATATGTATCTAAGGAACAATTCTGCATACTTAACTCAAAACTTGATTTTTTTTACTCATTCTGTTCTTCCTTGCGCACACAGAATTGATAATAGAGACAACAAATATTATTGATTTCTATTGAATTTGTTCTATAAAGCACTGCCGTAGACACTAGCAAATAGGTCATATTTATGTGAGACATTAATTTAAAGGGTTATACTAGATATCAAATGTAAGTAAATGAAAAATATACAACAAAAAAAAACAATCACAAGCTCGGAAAACAAAGATGTTTTCTCGCCTAGGATAAGAATGAAATATCTTACAAAATAATGATTTACAATTTCCGGTGATAGAGTTATGTAAACAACCTATTCTGAGATCAGTTCGATAATGCATAGATGTTTGAGAAAGCACTCGTCCACAAACATTCCCCGATAACAAAACCTTATAGACAACACGTCTGTGCCGATAAGCACGATTGCACAGACGGTTTTTGTCTCCGAGATAAAGACACATATTTCACTTGACCGTCTTTGTAACTTCATTCATTAGCCGGAAACGAGCAACTATGTAAAGTAGACACTTTGTGTGTCGACAACAATATTCTAGATTTTAGTTTGATTTATGGACCATGTCCGAAAGTTCCTGTAATTACTATCTCGTTACCATCTGGTTTTATAGCCAGGTATTTATTTTAATACATTTAATTTCATAAACACGGACTCAAAAGTATCCGTTAGAATGAATTAAGCTTGATTCACACCAGCGTCCGGGATCCGCTCAGTGACGATATTGTTCCGCAAGAGAGCTTATTGATATGGTATGAATATCAATCAAGGAGTATGTACCAAGACAAATTTGTGTGGCAGTATATCCTTCTGCCCACCCTTGTGATATTTAACTACTTATTTAGTTAAATAATTATTTTGAAGTGTAAAAATACTTACAACGCAGATTTTTTTTTAAACCATTTTTTTTATCACTAATTAATATTTTTAATAATTTAAAAAAAATTATTTTGTGATAAAAAAAAATGATTTTTAATTAAAAAAAAATCTGCGATGTAAGTATTTTTACACTTAAAAATTTTATTTTTTTATTTAACTAACTAAGTAGTTAAATATCACAAGGGTGGGCAGAAGGATATACTGCCACACAACTTTGTCTTGGTACATACTCCGTGATTGATATTCATACCATATCAATAAGCTCTCTTGCGGAACAATATCGTCACTGAGCGGATCCGGACGTTGGTGTGAATCGACTACTATGCATACAACATGTTATGTTGTGTTTCGTGCAAAAAAAATATTTCTAAATTTTACGACGATTTGCACTTTTGAAAACAAAAATGTTGTAGATACAATCTAATACACAAATATGAAACAGAAAAAACCCAGGAACTAAAAAGAACCATGGTCATGACCGATACTCGAACTCGGAGCCTCTACTCTGTCCGGGAGTAACACTCAGCAACACAGCCGATTGAGGCATCAGAACCTAATTAGAAAGTGGCATTTTCAAATGATCTTATACTTATATTGAAAACTATTAAATATTTTTTTTTTTTCGGATTTCAGGATGCCATCTTTTTGATGATATTCAAAGTTCTCCCCGAACACATATTGAATATTTAGATGGTATCTTGGATAAATATCCAGAAAATTTAACCAGTCTGAAGATGCCCGTTACAATGCGAAACCGGTCCGGTCTTAACAAATAAATAGTAAAATCAAGTTTCAAAAATCATATTATCAAATTATTAAAATGGAATTCCTCCACGAATCAACAGTTTCAAAATTCGAAACATAGTATAATTTATACACCTTATAACTTATGACTAACAGATTGTATTCACCACAATGCAGATGTTAAGTTTTATAAGGCCGTTGTATTCAAAGAATAAAATAAATTATTTTGTTTCAGTGAAATTCAACATCCTTTTTTCTTATTATACAATTAAAAATATGCAACCGTGTGGAGTCATGTTTTTTTTAAATGGGTATTTTAATATGTTGACCTCGAAAATTCGAACAGATAAATCTGTGCAAATTTCATGACGCCAGAGCTCATAGAAAGCGTACACCATGAGAGAGAAAGAGACAGCAAAAATATCACACCGCTTTTATGTACTGTGAGGATGATCTTGGTCTCCCGCGTCTCCGGGGATTCCGCCCACATGTTTTGATTTGCGACTAAACTGGACACAACTAAACGGTTTTTTAGGTTATATGCTATATTTTTGTTGAAAACAATACTGTGAAAAGGGGGTTATACGAATAAACAAAAATATTATGTCGACATGTGCTATGAATGGATGTATAAATACCCTAGCCCTGGTGCTAGCCACGCCCAGGTCTGACGAGTCCGGTAAAAATCATCAAAAACTGACTACACTACCTTGGATAGGTACCACTCTATGTACTCTTAGGTTGGACGCTTTCTGCATAACTGCGTCCAATTAAGGGGCGCTTAAATTTATTAGCATCCTTCGTCCTCAAAATAAAGCCGGCTTTCCGTGACCTTTCGAAGGCGACTGTATAAGTATACCTGATTTAGAACAAAGACAAGTTGGTTCGTGTGAATCAGCATTAGGCATGTCTGCTACCAAGTGTCGTGTACGTTTCCAAATACTTATTTAATATTAGGTATCGCGTGTCGTGGTTCGAAGACGTTGCTTTGTTCTCGAAATCCGTTTGAATACCCCTGCAATCTGAATCCGTGTGTCTTCCGAGAATTTGAGACTATCAAAAAAATGAATTTGCTAGATATTTTTCCTCAGACGATATCGCAAAGCATGATTCATTTATATGAAGTAAACAAATGTATATGCATTTTTAAACACACGAAGGGGTAGGCAGAGAGGACGGACCGCCATACAACTCTGTCTTATTTATTTTTATAAACTAACAGACTATTGTCCAATTACAAAAAAAAAATACACAACACGAAAAAAGAGCAACGGCGAAAGAAGGGCACATACTACAGCGCCCTTGAGGTGATTTTTCACAAAAACGGCGCTATACAAATCATCCAAATATTATTATAATATTAAATGTAGCAATGAAAAAAATAGGACAAAATATACATAAGAACATTCAAATCAAAGCCAAGGTTAAGTCAAAGTTTTGGTAGAGTCGTAAAGAATGACAAAAATCATTTAGACTGGTACCAAAAATGTCAAGACCATGGCTTAAGTTAACAAGTCTCGACATTCTGAACAGTGGAGAATGATACCCAAAATTAGTAGAGTGATGATTGAGGAACAGCAATACATTGTATCTGAGTTCATTCACTATCATAAATACTTTTCTGCAATTTTGACTCTTGACACGGCCCGATTCAAGTATTTGATTCAATTGATCGTGCCATGTCTTCCTCGGGTATCCCCGACTTCTTCTTTCATTTACTTTTGCGTCATATGTTCTTTTCAGACTCCTTTCTTCGTTCATTTGTTCTACATGCCCAAATTATCTAAGCGTCCCTTTCTTGATCCTATTCATTTTGCTTACATCAGCCTTGCATTCTTTCCGGATATCCACATTTTTAAACATTGTATTTCTTAACATACAGGTGTATTTTTTATGTGAATACCGCACGACAGGTCCAAATGTCCGGAACCAGTGGGACTAATGGCATCTTAAATTGGGGTATGTTATGCGGCTGAAGGAAGCGGTGAGGGGAAGGAGATGGCGAAGAGGAAGGTTGGGAAGTACCTAGGTATTCAAATCTGCTCACTAAATACAGCTATTGCATGAAAACATGTTTTTATCCTGGCGAGTTGAGATCTATAGAGTAGTATCTATCCAAGGCAGTGAAGTCAGTTTTGGACTTGTTTTTGATGATTTTAACATGACTCGGCGCAGTTGGGCGTGGCTAAGACTAAGGCTACGGTATTTATACATCTATTCATATCACATATCGACATAATGTTTTTGTGTATTCGTATGGCCACTTTTTCACAGTATTTTTATCAAAAAAATATAGCATATAACCTAAAAAACCGTTTAGTTGTGTCAAGTTTAGTGGCATAATAAAAAATGTGGGCGGAATCCCGCCAGTGTTACTTCAAGGAACCAGCACCTTAAGATCATTATGACAGTATATAGAAGCGGGCCAAGAAATTTGCTGTCTCTTTTTCTCTCATGGTGTACGCCGTAAAAGCCCGGAGAGGTGATTTTTCGCAAGTTTGTGTAGGTTGGGTAAAAATAATTAGCTCTCCCTCCATATATTGTTACTTCAAGGTTGAGATGCTAACGGGCTAGCCTAGCTTTGTAAATTTGGGCAATTCTATTATTCTGTTATTTATGGATGTGATTTTCTGAAAATACGAGTTTTTAGTTTAGTTCTTTCGAGTCTTGTCATTCTCAGATCATGTGGTAGTCTATTCCAGGCTTTAGGACCTGACACTCTTGTAGCACGCTCTCCGAACTTAGTGACTGGTGTGCGCTTTGGTTCCTTCAACTTTCCGATAGCCGATGACGTTGCCGATCTAAGGGGGTTGACTGTCGCGAATTGGAATCTTCAGGAATACACAGTTCCGATAAATAAACCGGAGGCATTCCGTTATTTTCAAAAAATCGAGTAAAGCAAAGTGAAGTTTTTAAATCATAATCTCACAGTAGTTGTGTAGATTGATATGCCAATTAGCCAGATTCATCTCAACTCTCCGATCCGTTCCATGCAGAACAGATTCGATTAACTTAAACGAAATAAATGGCTGTTTTATACGGGAAGGGTGGGTAGAACCCTCTATTCCCCAGAGACGGTCAAGAGCCCTTGTGGAATGGTATAATAATCCCCTACAAAAACAACCCTTATGTACATCGCGGGCAACTACGGCCTCCGGTCGCGTGTCAGAATACGGAGTGCTAACACCGCCAACGATTCATACCCAATCATTTATCTTTGTCGTGACGCTGAATAATATTAAGATTTAAATTTAGAGCGAGGGTTTAAATTGGGTTATGTGGGTAGGTACTATTACTCCATAGATTAAATAAATGAAGCCCGAATAAAATTCAAATAGAAATTGTCCTGATTTTTACGTCAGGTCTGCTTGCAAAACAACAAGACAAAAATAGTTTTATACTCATATTCGAAGGCGGTCAAATGAAGAAATAACAAACAAAATCATTTTTTAAATCTATATAAATACACTAGCGACGTCACCGACTGCAAAGTTAAGCATGTAGATCTGCACAAACGTATCTGTGTGGGCGGGTAAGGAGGTACCGACGAAGGAAAGAGGCGGACAAAAGAGAAACTAACAAACTGTTTGCACTGGTTGGCATAATATCTACAGTAGCAACACCCTCAACTTCACAGATAACTTTGCAGATTTTCAAGACAAAATGTATTTTTTATTATAGAATTGAAAAATGTGGCGTCTTATCATTTTTATGGAAAGATGAATTAATACTAACTTTATGAAGGGATGAAATATCATAATGCGCTGCCGGAATCCATCACAATTATACCAATTAATAAATTTAAAATAGCCTGTGAGAACCATATAAAATACATTAGTAATATCAAGTAGTATTTAAGTTATTATTATTAAGTCAAAAAGAATATGAATTATAATTAGATACTTTGTAAACTTTGATGTACAAGTAACTACAATAAAATAATTAAAGTAATTTAAAAGAAATTCCAGACAGAATTAGCTGCTCAAATTTCATGCTGCTTCAGACATCAAACAAATTGATTTTCTGTTTTATAGATAAGATTAAGTTCGAATTAGAAGCTACAGAACGAATGTAACGATTGATTGAATAATTGATACAGAAAAAACTATAAATCAAATTTTCCGAATAATCATCGTAAAATTCCCCATTTTATGAAGGCTCGGGGACATTAATAACCCGCAGTAACACCCACTGCGAAGTCATTAAATTACAATATTAATCAATCAATCAATCAATCCCATATAATTTTCATGTAAATAAAATATGCCTTCTACGAAATATCAAATATTATGATAATAATATACAGAAGTTTTGCCAGGCGTAAATAATATTAAATCAACACTAATATTAAAAGCAAATGAAAATTGGAGAAAGTGATTTTATTTAATACCACTAAAAGTGTGTTTTCTTTTAAATTATCCAATGTATGAAAAAGTTTGTTTCAGGGGTCGCTAGAACCAGCTTTGTCGTTTTCGGTAGGTTATAGGAGGTAGGCTATCATCAGGGCAATCTTAACCCTGCAGGCGGCAGTCTCACTCACTAGTACCTACACACATTTATTAACGACCGATTCTCTTCATATTTGGCTTGGCGCTCCCTTCAACCCCAACCCGCCAGACTTCTTAAAAAAATACAAGATCGTCGGGAGTCAATGGGTGATATTATAATATATTATCGATTTGTTTATTTACAGCCATAAGTTAAAAATTTTATGAACCAGTTCTACGAACTTGCAACAACCAAATAATCTATCGTTAAACGAGTTAATTTCTAATCTTGGAGTGAGTCGTTCGAAACAATGGACAAAGAAAGCAGTGCAAATACAGTTTTTTTTTAAAATCCACAAGGAACATTGCTAACCCTTACCGTTCTTATCAGTTCGGAATGCCATTCAGTGTTCGATACTACAAACAATAATTAACTCTTGCAAGAGAATGCTAAAAATATTTTCATGAGTAATTTTAACGAGTAAGATATCTAACAAGTGAAAGCCTTGTTTAGAGATAGGGGAACAGACAAAATATTTGTCATAATTTGCTGATAAAACTAGGGATAATGGGAGTAACAAATGAATGTGAAAATGTGCTTTGATTTTTTTTTGTAGATAAATTTACAAAACTTTATTAACAATGCCGAGTATAGGTACTTGTAGAGCTTTTTAACTCACCCCCTTTTTACTCAACCCCGGTTTTTAGAAATTAGTTCGACCGCTTTCACCAATTAGTCTGAGCCACCGCTTGGCTATTTTTTTTTTCTCAAACACACGATGTCGATGTCACCAACGCAGTTGAGCATTATTTTGTGTGTTAATAAACTGTATAGATTAACCTCTGCTAGGTGTTATTTCAAAGCGGAAAATTATGCAAGTCAAAATCGTAACTCTCTTTGCAAAATCAAATAATAATGTTATATAAAATTCTCCGACGTAAAAAATGAGAAATCGAATTCATTAATCCTGCATTTGGTTAGTATTCCTTAAGTAATTTTCTACTTAACTTTATGACCTATTAATTAGTTCACGCTATTGTAATTCAATAGTATGCTGAAATATCGACAAATTTTCTTGAAAATACAATGCAATAAAATTATGTTTTTTTCGTCAACCATCTGATAAGAAATCCTTACACATTTGTTTAAAGAAAAATCTATAATATTATTTTTGATAAAAATTCGATAAATTTCATTACTTATCTTCGCCGTGCGGCAAAAAGCTCCGCTGAGCAAATAAACCGATAGTGCATGGGAGAGCTTTGTGCACAGTGAATTCACCCGAACGTGATATAGCCGGCCCAGGGAGGATTAAAAGTGGCGAAGCAAATACCCAGAGAAACGAGGATATGGGATACTAAGCGAGGAGAATATAAGATACGAAACGTGAAAGATATAGCGACGGAAAATATAATATTATGCGAAAGGAATAGTACAAAGGAGAGGTGATTGTTATATAATTGGAATTAGAACAACGATATTACGTTTTAAAGCAAGTAGGTTCAAAGGATTCACATGTAAATAGATATGCATTATTGAAACGTCACATTGTTTTGAATGTTGTATCAAACTAAACAAACAGATCTCCATACTTGCATGTAGCTCATAGTATACTACGATACCTACATCCTTTATGTATTGCAATTTTTATGTGTTCCAGATGAAGTGGCGTCGAAGGTTCAATTCCTCTGCTAGCTAAGTCCTCCATCATTGCACAAGAAACATTTTCCGCTTATTATGATGGTACTAGAAGTTTTTAAAATATCATCAGGTTATTCGTAACCCGGGAATGTTTGTCTATCTTTAAAATAAATAAATATTTTATCATTGTGTAAAATCTTACGGTATTTTTATAATATGAATACCACACAATAGTCCAAACTGGGAGTCCCTGGAGCCAGCGGGACTACGGCATACAATTTACCTACTTAACTAAGCAAGTTGACAAAAAAAGTTCCAAAAGGTTAGAAAAAGTCAAGACAATTTTGATTTTAGGGAATATTCAATAAAATCTTTGTTTTACAAATCGTTCCCAATAAACAACCTGTGGGTGTTATGCTGTACTAAGCATCCTTATTTATTCAATAGGCGGCTTTTGCCATCGCCATGTGAAAAACAGGTAAACCAGAGCCCAAAACTCCCAATTTATAAGCCGAGGGTGGCGGAGAATCTAAAATACGATAATCCTCTTACGTTTTCCAAAGGAAAGAAATTATATTAAATATATTTGAATGGCTTAATTGAATTCCTGTCGTACTGGGCCAGGGTGTAAATCCACTCTGGTTGTAACCTCACAAACAGCAGCAGTTAAATAATACAGGTCAGGAGGTTTCCTTTTGAATAATTCCGTACTCGTGAATTATTAACCCACGAACCGTAAAATAAAATTGACCGGAGTTTTATCTCAAGCGGAGTAAGTGCTGCCTCACTCTCGGCCGCAGTAATTCTGTTTTCGTTTATCTCTGCTCCAGTTCGCGGGAAAAACGACCTTGTGAAGCATTCTGCTTATTGGATTTGCGGCCTTTTCCGCGTGACCCCGAGAGCTTCTGCCCAGACGGTTTTTTTTAAATAAAGAAAAAGCGTACAATCCGTTTAAGAGCTAAGTGGAAAAGCGTAAATTTAATTAACGCGTTTTCCTAAAGCACTGCCATAATATCACGCCGTTTCTCAGTGCTAGGCAGAGAGGATGAAACACAACACAGCTCTGTTCTGGCATCATTCACATTCATACATTTCGTCAAGCATGACATGACTCAACTCAAGAGTTTGATTTTAAAGAGATAATTTGTTAGGTTCTTACCATCTCGTTTTTCATCCAGTTCCTACCTTATCCAACCATTTCACTATATTCGATTTCCGTATTCAATAACACCGAGTTTAAAAACAAGTGACAATCGAAACAGAGAGTTACGTGAAAAAACGTGTTCGTTCGTTGGTGTCTCGCTTGGTTGTTCCGTTGTTCGGTTTGTTGTTTTTCTTTAAACAATATTAAATTAAGTGTGTTTTTTGCTGTGGTGTTCGTTAACAAGACAATGTGTAAAAATAATCAAAAACTTCAACTACATCGGTGAGTGAATTGGTTTCCTACTTCCTTCATTCCATAATCTCTTCACATCCATAATTAGACACTTCCATCAAGTAGTATAGTTTATCGTTTTACAGTCCACTATTTTCCAAATTCATCTGAAGCTGAAAACACATTCGGTGTGTTATCGCAGCTTCGGATCTAACACACTGAGCCATATTTTTTCTGGGACGTCCCCGAATTCTTCACCTATCCACTTGCGCGTCATGTATCATGTCCATCAACTCTAACTATCAACATTGGTGCATTGAAATTTTGACGAGTATTGATGTTTGTTTTTTGTACATTTAATGTGGATCGTTTCGCGAATCGCTTCAAAAGATGACCAGTTTTTTCAACGCTGGATTCGTACGCTGAACGAAAGATGGGATAAAGTAGTAACCAGCGGTGGATAATACTTTGAATCATAATTATATAGTCAGTTTTTTACAATAAAGCCTCGAATTTCGGAAAAAAACGGCGAAACAAAAGTTGTACACCTAATAATTTCGCTCTCCCTCGGGGATAATTTCAGAACCTTTAAAAATACTTTATAATAGAGACTGCATACAATCTTTCGTGAGTCAAATATCCCGCATTCACCATTCTGTCAATGTCCTTATCTCCTGGATCTCGCGGAAATACTAAACTTACCCAAATACATAAACTCATTTGCTACAAGGAACAAATACACCCAGAGTAGTAGATACCTGGTAAAAGGCCACCATTCAAATTCGAAACGTTGCTTGAAATGGATTTAGCCGTGACCAGATCGAATAGCCTGGTACTTGATAGAACCTGGTACTGGTAAATTGTTTAAAAATCCTACATACAAAACGTAACTTATTAAAATTTAATTTCTTTAAAAACGTCCCTATTTTGCTTTGTTTCGGTTTTCTCCTTACTCCTATAATTCTCACTATCTACTGAAAACCATATTACTCATTGTTATAAAATATTTTGTGTTATTTTGTTACTCGTTATATTTACATTTTTAGAATCGTTTACTTATAATACTAGAATATTAATGTTTTAAGTACCAACATATTAACTGTTCTCAATCTAATTTCCTTTTCTTTGATTTGACAAATGTGTTAATATGAATTCATACGTTTCATTTGAATTTATATACCCTTAGCTTCTGGTAAATTGTTTTTTTTATTCTGTTGATGTACACATGCACTGTTATACCCATATCTGAACCTTTTTCTCTCATGATGTATGATAACGATCATGATTTTAGATAGTTTTAATTTGTATACATATTATTTTCTCCTTGTTAGTTAGTCTTATTAGCATAATTAATTTAGTATGAAGCGCACTTGGGGTGAAATATCATAAAACTGCGCTACATAAGTTCACTGTTATTATTATTATTATTACTTCCCAACCTTCCTCTTTTCCATCTCCTTCGCATTACATTCAGCTTCACAACATACCCTAATTGGGGGTTCTTTAGCCACACTGGCGCCAGATGGTTGGGAGTAGTTGGGACTTTGGTGCAGTATTCACTTAACATAAAATGAAACAATAAACTGTATTACACAACACAACTAGCTGTACCTACGTGTTTTTGTATCCTATTATATATAGGTATATATAAATACCACGACTTCCGACTTACTTAAATCCATCAATAATCATTCTGCATACAACCCTTTTTCGTCCTGAGACAATCGTCGTTAGACAATTAGATCTTCCCTGCTGATAAAAATCCAGCAAAATCAGCGATTAAAAAAAATTAATATTTGATTTGCTAAAATATAACGAGATATTAATGAATGCCGGGCGTCAGCGTAAAACCGTTCTGGTAAACAATATAATACAAACGACGATCCATTTCACGAAGATTCTGTATTATTTGTTGACATCTGGCGACCATGCTTCGTACCACCGTGCGAGGCAAGAGAGGGACGCGAGAGTGTGCGTACAGTGAAAGAATTTAATACGCATACCATATTATTCATAGCTATTTCATTAGCAGATGAAGCTGTCTTGTTAGCTCCGCGTCCTGCGGAGTTTCCGAATAACGACACAGAAGTCACATTACCTCCGCGATGTGGATGTGGGCATCATTCACTTGCCGCATATTTAACTCACATAAACAAGATTCAATTAATTCACTGGACTTCCCCCCGTGTTCTCTTATGATTGTTAAGAATTAATGAGTTGATACCTTGGAGTAAGAATATATGGAGAGGTACCTTTGCGAAACAGTGTAGTCAGATCGGTTGACTTTATACTGACTCGATAGAAAGAGACAAAGATGTGTTAAAAAGGATGTTGGATAGCCTATTAGTTACCGGGCACATGGAATTCGGACATTTTTAATAAACGTATTTGAATACATTTAACAAAACAATATCAATACACCATTAAAATTGTTTATTATTTATTTAATTTGCTTACATATCTGTTGTATATTATTTTATCGTTGTTATGTTACGTTTGGTAATCACAAAACTGCGCTACATAAATTCACCGTTTTTATTATTACGTGAAAAATTAATTAAGTGACATCTTGCATTTAGTTCTTGAGTTATATACAACATATGAATAAAAATAACAAATATATCTAATTAACTAACCATCACGCCGTTTCCCCGCAGGGATAAGCAGATAGGATGTCTCATAAATACTATTGTTATTCTGATACAATGATTTGATTTATATGATCGTGCCATAACTTTCTCGGTCATCCCCGTCTTTTTCTACCATTTGCTTTCGCATAATATGTTCTCTTTACACTCCTTTCTTCGTTCATCGGCTCCAGATGCTCAAAGCATTCCAAAGCGTCCCTATCGTAATCTTATTCATTACACTTACATCAGCGTTGCATTCCTTCCGGATATCCACATTCTCAACGCGGTCATTCATGGTTTTCCCACACATACCTCTCAAGAACCTCATTTTAATCTACAAACTTAAAGCCTTCGGTATCACTGGAAGCATATTAAACTGGTTCGGGAGTTACTTGTCTTTGAGAAAAATTTCAGTTAAAATTTCGGGTTATAATTCATACCAATTTGTGGCTACCAGTGGCGTACCACAGGGATCCCACTTGGGACCTGTATAGTTTTTATTATTCATTAATGACATTGTGACGATATTTGAAGGCGTTGACATTCTATTGTTTGCCGACGATCTCAAGATTTACAAAACGATTAGAACCTTAAATGACTGTTATATCCTTCAATTAAATCTTAACCGCTTATATGAACGGTGCAAACTCAATGAACTCTTTTTAAATATAGATAAGTGTCAATATATATCATTCACCAGGAACAAGAATCTTATTATGTCTCATTACCATATCAACAATATCCCTCTTAAAAGAGTTTACCAAATCAAAGACCTGGGTATCCTATTTGATGTAAAATTAACATTTATCCCTCACATCAACGAGGTAACAAATAAGGCAATGAAATGCTTGGGATTTGTTTTAAGAACGGTAAAAGACTTCGCATCGCTCTATTCTTTTAAAATTCTTTTCACTGCCTTGGTAAGAAGTAACTTAGAATACAACTCAACGATCTGGTCCCCATACTATAAAAATCATCAACTGAAAATTGAAAGAGTCCAACATAAATTTCTTAGATTCATCAACTTTAAACTCTCATTACCTACTCAACAAATTAATTATACTAGCTTAATGAAAATATTAAACATAACTAACTTATCTTGTAGAAGAACCATGAGTGACCTAGTACTCTTATTCAAACTGGTTAACGGTGTACTGGATGCACCTGATTTAAATAAACTGAAAACATTCCGTGTACCTAATCGTGACACAAGACTTTCTGAGTTGTTTCATGTTGATTCATCAAGAACCAACTATGCAATGAACTCCCCAGTCCAAAGGTTACATAGGCTTGGAAACCAATTTAGTTATGTTGATATTTTTCTGTATTCAATCATGAGATTCAGATCGGAGTTGTATAGCTACTCTTCACAAATACTTCACTGAAATGTACGAGTCTACCAGACAATTGTGAATATGTATTTTTCTTTTCTTTGTTTTTATGTGTATTATTATAATTTTTATATTGCATTTTGTATTTACCACTGGTTATATATTTATTTTGATTTTTTCAAGAAGCATGTACTTTTTGTTTTATTTTTTAATGTATCATGTACTATCATATAATACTTTACCTGTCAACATCAATACATTGTACAAATTTGTTGTAAAAGCTCACTAGGGCGTTAATAAATAAATAAATTTCTACAGCAATCAGTGTACTTTCATATTTTCTACGCCAGTTCCATGCCTCGCTGCAAAACATCAGGGTTGGTATCAGCACTTCGTTGTGAAAAAAATAATGTAACTATTTGGTCCTGAGAACGTCTCATCGGCTAAACCCCTATTCTCATTCTGGTCATATTGAAGTTGTATGACGTTTTATTCTCTCTGCCTACCCCTGCATGGGACATGCATTTAAATAATAATATCACATTTAGTAAGCACAATTTAGTGCTATTTTACCGCAAGTGAACTTTATAGCCTAGTAAAAAAAAAACTATAAATTTACTAAGATAATCAGTGGTACACGTCTTACTTAAAATTCCTCTAGAGTGGTGTTAACGTAATTTATTTGCTTAATTTAATAGGAGCATAATGCAAGACACGTTTTTGTAAGTATTATATGTTTATGATTGGTTTTCATTTCAGACAAAGAATGGTGTTAATTCTCGTTAATTAGTGATATTACAAAGAAGCAGAATTAATTATTGTTAATAGTCCGTTCACGCCACTGTTCGTTAATATCACAGCTAAACTCAGAGAGCGTCTAGCGTTAAATTCCTAGCTGCGATTCGATTATGAAATCTAGTTTTATAGCTCGACAGATAGCACCACAATATGAATAAGAACAAATTATTGTGACTGAAGAAGGAAATACATATTTAGTTTGCATTGCTTGTCAGCCATACTTATCTAAAAGGTTCATTGACATAACTGAGACATGTCATAAAGTATTATGTGTGCATAGTTTATTGCGAATTCGGATACAAAATGCTGGACCATTTTTATGAGCTATGGACGGCACAAGTAAAAAAAAACTCACCAGTCATATCAGCAACACAGTATTTTTTTGATTGAAGAATGATATTGATTGTCTTACCTGAAACAAGAAGAAAATAAGTCATTAGATTACAAATCGAAAAAGATGTTACAATATCATATTAATAGGAGAATAATAATGGGCCTGAAAGTAAAAGAACGAACGTTAACATTAGCTTTGTGACCGCTTTGAGAGAAACTACTTCTTTTGGCAGCAGTTCCTACTTC
Organism: Drusus annulatus; assembly: GCA_022651775.1. NCBI lineage: Eukaryota > Metazoa > Arthropoda > Insecta > Trichoptera > Limnephilidae > Drusus > Drusus annulatus. Next base: position 22,797 of record JAGWCC010000800.1, read on the forward strand.
ATTCATTATTCATTGAACAAATACTTCAATTGAAGTTGGTAGTTCATTTTAGCGTTCATTCATTTCATTTCATCGAACAAGTACTTCAATGGAAGATTACAAAGAGCTACTTCAATTTGCAGAAGTTCAGTTGTGTGGTTGAACTTCAAAGCCTATAAAGAAGTACTTCATTACAAGTACATCAAATGAAGTTTTACCGTATGTTTATTTTGGCAAGGAACCGGTTCCAGTTCTTTTCACTTTCAAATCTCTACCGACTAGTAGTTTTTATGTTGGCAAGGAACCGGTTCCAGTTCTTTTCACTTTAAAAGCTCTACCGACTAGTACTTTTCGACGAGGAACCGGTTCCAAAAAGAACTGAACAAATAACCGGATAAATTCAAATCTCTTTTTTGTGAGTTCGACTTCAATTGAAGTGTTCACTGCGAAGGGTTCATTTTAAAGAACTAGCAATTCGTAAAGCATTCACAAAACATCGAAGTTTTTTCCCAACGCTAGTTAACATGTTTAAGATTTTTGGGTTTAATTTTTTTAATTCGATTCGATTATTTATTCATTTAAAAACTTATAATTTTAAAGATGTTTATAGGATGTACAACAAACAGAGTACAAAGCATATATTTAGGACAAGAGAGAAAAATAATATACAGTCATTACATTAAGAAAGGCATTTGTAGAACTCCCTTTAAATTTTTATAATAAAATTAGATCATATTTAAAATTATTATTATTGAGTTCTGCTAAAAGTATACAGTATTTAAGGGTCAGCACTCAAAAATAGACACCTTTTGGTTTTCTAATACAAGCAATACTACAAATGATTCACCTGATAATTTTGTATGAGTACTTAGAAAAATGTCTGAGGTTTCTGGTGAATACAATTATTTAACACTATTCTTTCAAATTCTTTATGAAATGCATACTAGAATTTTAGGTGAAACGTTCAAAAATGACTTTTCTGTTTTCAAAACTGCACCTTTTACTGACATTTTAGTGTGTTTTTCATAGAATTTAAAGAATCGCGGTTTTAAAATTGTATTCACTGGAAAATTTTTCTGAAAATTTTTCTAATCGCCCATAGAAAATTTTCAGTTACATCATTTGTAGGATTGCTTGTATTAGAATGCTAGAAAGTAACGTTTAGTCTCACTTTTGAGTGCTGACTCTTAAACAGTGAGCTAATATCATGTAGGTAAGTCGTTTGTTTCCACGTGGCCTAACCACAGTTTGATAGCGGCATTGAACGCCGAAACAATGAAAAAATAACGTTCAAACTCGATTCATGAACGAATCAAAAGATAACTTTAAAAAACCGTTCATAATTGAATAGAAAGCGTTTTCGGTTGATTCAATGGCCGATTAACAATGGTAAATTATGATATTGAATAACAATCGAATGAAGAAAGTTATAATACATGGATGAACAGAAGGTTGATAGTTATTATTTTTGTTATAATACAAGATATAAAAAAGGTAATACAAATTTAAATCAATAATTTGAGTTTACGCCTTTGAGTATATAGAGTGGTATCTATCCAAGGCAGTGTAGTCAGTTTTTGATGATTTTTACCGGACTCGGCGGACCTGGGCGTGGCTAAGACTAAGGTTAGGGTATTTATACATCCATTCATAGCACATATCGATATAATGTTTTTATTTATTCGTATAACCACTTTTTCACAGTATTGTTATCAACAAAAATAAAGCATTTAACCTGAAAAACCGTTTAGTTGTGTCAAGTTTAGTAGTGGCATAATAAAAAATGTGGGCGAAGTCCCGCTGTGACCCAGGAACCCAAGATTATCGCGACAGTACATAGAAGCGGTGTATTATATTTGTTGTCTCTTTCTCTCTCATGGTGTACGACGTAAAAACCCGGAGAAAGTGATTTATCTCATTACTCAAAGGTTTACGCCCCTGAAACTGTAAAGTACCTACCCGCCCAGTCGAATTCGGAAGCCGACTCCATTCGACTACATCCTTTTCACATTCGCGTGACACTTTTATGAGTCATTATGATTCTCGGGCGGCCGTTTATGTTTTATGAGACCTTTATCATAATGGCCATTAGAGAATGCATCTCACTGGGAGGCGCAAAGGGAATCTGAGAATGCATTCGTCTAGATTCCTAACGCATACTTCATTTGAGATAACGTCCAACGGGATTTTAAACGGCAGTGTTTTATGACTCCGCCGTCTTGTCGTGAAATTATGTCGCAAATTCTACAAACGGGTCATTAGTTTAAGTGACTTTACCACTTGCAGCACTTACCAGTTTAATTGATCGATAAATACAATAATCGTGGAATTAGATATAAAGCTGAAATGTGGCGTTGGATTGAAACTTGTAAAGATTTCTTGGTTTTATATATATATATAATCGTTAGATCAAATCGATACGAATGCCGCTTCATTTACAAAACTAATTTTAATAAACCAAAATTTACAACAAGGTAAACAAACACATCAATACATTTAATGATTATATAAACATTTTTTTACAAATTTGAATTGAGTAGGCATACCTCCTGTTTATACTATTGTGCAAATTTTATTTATCCTAAAAATCTGAATCCCTTTGCAAAACCGCGATATTTCCAAATACCAGTTTATTGTTTATTTTAAAAAGCCACGATGAGTTTTATGTGAATAACTTACAATTTTATTAATAAGTGGTGTGTTATTCACGTTTTCTATAAAATTCTATTTTTATAAATAACTAACCATCGTGCCGTTTCCCCGCAGGGGTGGACAGAGAGGACGGACCGTCATACAAATCTGTCTAGGCACACACTCCTTGCTTCATTCAGATTCATACATACTCTTCTGTTATTCTTCTGATTTTATAGTGCCATGTCTTCCTCGGGCGTCCCCGACTTCTTCTTCCATTCACTTTCGCGTCGTTTTTCGCGTATTATTTATTCATATGTTTATCCTGTAGATAAATTTGATATAAAATGATTACAGCTTTGTAAAGTGCCCTTGGGGTAATGTTTTATAATATTTTACATATCAATATGCCATAGTTTTTATTATTTCTAATTTTGAAACTGTTAATTCGTGGTGGAATTCCATTTTAATGATTTAATAAAACAAATTTGTAACTTTATTCCACTTTTATTATTTTGACTGGACCGGTTTCAGCCTATGACGGATAGTAATAGTATATAAGCCGTAGGTTAACAAACACTTGTACTGGTCTGAAGATGGCCGTCATAGGCTGAAACCGGTCCAGTCAAAATAATAAAAGTGGAATAAAGTTACAAATTTGTTTTATTAAATCATTAATATGCCATAGATTATAATATGCACTTAGTAAAAATATATAGTCTAGTAATAGTAATTAAGATTTGCACAGAACCCTTAAGGTGATTTTTCACAAAAACGGCGCTATACAATTTATTAAAATATTATTTTTGTAATAATAAAAGTTAAAACAGGTTATTTAATTTGTTTGACGTATAACTCGCTGGGAAACTAACCTTATTTTTTTTTGTTTATAAATATTATTTCGATGTTTAGTAATACATAAAGGAATAAAGTTAATTAAAATCACGTTAATTCTAGCCATTCCGTGGACTAAACAAATTCCTCCTAAAAAATATTGTTTTTAACAAAGATGTACCCTATTTTAATATTCTATAATTTTTAATAATTATAAATAGAACACATACACTTTGTTTTTAACCACTTTGTTATTTAATATTATGTCTACCGGTTTTGGAAGTACCCTTCCATCATCAGGACAATATTACAATTAACCTTTATCCGCCCTGGTGAGCACTAAATTTTCTTCATTTAAAATTCTACGAATGTTTTCAATGTGTATATTCTCCATATTAGTGACCTTTGTAATTTTTGTTATTTGATGTTTAATGATTTCCGCACTTTTATTTTGAAATGTTTTAGGTTGATTGGTTAACGCACTTTCAATATCTACTGCCACATTTTCAATAGCGTTGTGAATATTATTATTATTTAAGTTATATTTTAAACCTTTAGATAATAACTTCATCTCTTCTGGCAGAAACACATGTGGAGATAAATTCTGCAATTAATTAAATAATAAAGTGGTTAAAAACAAAGTGTATGTGTTCTATTTATAAATATGGCAAGCCACAAAGTAAATGCTTTTTACAAATATGTAAAATAATTATGTTCCTTAAAAATTAATACAAAATGAATTTAGTATGAGTCGCCATATGTCAGCTTTTCATGGCTACCATTTTTGTTTCTGTAAACGCAACTGTAAGATTTGTCTTAAAAAAAAAACATTAAAATTTGCGTAGCGTATGTTTATTATTTGCAATTACTCTCATTTCAGTAGAAGATTGAGTTGTATATTATTCATTTTATGGGGCAGAGAAAAGGAAAGTATAAAACAGTAGAAGCTGGTTATAAAAGGATAAGAAAGAATGCTGAATGTCACCATCATAATATATTATAAATCGTGGATACTTCATTAGATATCAGATTTTCTAAGAGGGTATAAATCCATCTCGTGCGCGGATAACTTTACGTGGGTACCCACATCTCATCGTAAAAGAGAATAATAAATAATTTGATAGCTTTTACTCGTATGTCGTAAAACGAATATCTATCTTTGATGCTAATATTTTAATGAACCATGACATTCAAATGTACCTACAGGATAAAAAATAAGTACATATTTATATTTTTTAAACAAACAAAATATTGTCTTGCGGCGCAAAAACTGTCTATTGACCAACATTTTATTGAATTTTCGCGATGGTTCGATCATTGATATCAATCGCCCTTGAGGTGACATTTCACAAAAATGACGCTATATAAATTACCCAAGTATTAATAATTGTAGAAGCACTATTTTTTATTGAATAATCGTACGTGCAGTAATATTGATGGAATAATCTTAATAGTTTTATTATCGATTGTATAATCGCAGTCTTACGGTTATTAGATTAAAAAATAAATAATATCACAATTTAATTGAATAAAAAATTAATTATTATTTAGTTCTGCTTTTTTTATTATTATTAGTGACAGCTGTTTCGGCGTTTCAAACTGTATGTTTCAAATTGTCTGTTTCAAACTGTCTGTTTAATAATGGCCTTAAACGCCGAAACAGCTTACGGTTATTGGTTGAAAAATCGTAATAAGACGATTATTGATTAAAAAAATCGTTATCGTACCAGTGACGGCTCGTGAGTTTGAGTGTGCTAGAGTGCAAAGATTGAAAAATACGACATTGTTAGTGCTGTAGCCGAAAATAATTTTTATTTTTTTAGATTTTATTTTTTGTAAGAAGATTTTCAGGATTTTTCAGTTTTGGTGGTGCACTGCACGGATTTCTGAAAAATCTTCATGCAAAAAGTTGAAATTTAGAAGAAGAAAAAAATGTTTTCGGTTACAACAACATCAATGATGATGTTTTTTTTTCAATCTTACCAATCTAGCACACTAAAAAGCCACGAGCCGCCACTGTATCGTACTAAAAATTGATTTAAAAATCAACCGTCAAAGTAGAAATCTTTTGCTTCACTAACCTAACCTAATTATTCTAGAATGTTGAGGCAGAATTCATAGAGCCCGTTGAAAGATTAGGAAAAAAAAAAGCGATTGATGGCTCGTAGAAAAATCGTTGCAAAGTTAAAAAAATGTAATTACCAAAGCCAGAGTTGCCATTACATGTGCTACAAAAAGCTTCATTTGTTACGGCTCCAGCGTATAAGTTATTTCAACTGAGCTCTTCGCAGAGGCGATTTTTCAAAAGCGCTCAATGGCACGAGAATGATATTCAATCGGTGATTAGACTCAGCAGTAAAACTATAGAAATAGAAACTTCATACAGTAAACTCATATTTTAGCGGGTTTGATTAACCGGAAAGCGGCTTATCCGCGATATTTCAAAATCACAAAAACTAAAATTATAATAATTACGTAAATGTAAAAAAATCGGCAGTTTTTGTTTTAGTAAGGTATCATGTTGCGTTTTTTGTTTGTTGGGGATATTGGGTTTTTTACTCGCTATCCAGAGTGATAGATGCTCTCAGTATCGCCCTGGTGAAAAACACCACCTTTCAGAATCGAAACGTTGCTAAAAATGCCTTAAGCGATGTCTAGTTACTAACTAACTAACCATCACGCCGCTTCCCCGCAGGGGTAGGCAGAGAGGACGGACCGCCATACAACTCTGTCTTGGCACACACTTCTTGCTTCATTTACATTCATACATCGTCTCATACATACTCTTCTGTTATTCTGACTCTTCACATGACCCGATTCAAGTATTTGATTTACTTGATCGTGCCATGTCTTTCTCGGGCGTCCTCGACTTCTTCTTCCATTCACTTTCGCATCATATATTCTTTTCACACTCCTTCTTCGTTTATTCGCTCTACATGCCCAAACCATCCAAGCGTCCCTTTCTTGATCCTATTTTATATCAATTTTAAATTATTATGATATACTCGTAATGCTTGTGTCCTGCCAGAAGTGACCTGCCAGGTAAGTATGTTTCTGTATATTTATATAAACTAAGAATAAATATTACCAGAATTTCAGTCATAGAAAAACCACCCAAGCCTTGAAAGCACAGATTTTTACTGTGGAAAATATAGGTCAGGGCAGATATTTTCAGCTCGCAACGTCATATCCGCCACGAGCTATGGAATAATATCCACCTAACTGTAAAAAATACAATAATAAAAACGGTGTTGACGCTCGAGCGAAGCCAGTTCGTTACAAATGATAATTGTGTGCGAGTTCGGTACACGATTTTTTCTATAAGCATTAATAAAGCACTTGCTTATTCTATTCCATTACAATACTAATTAGTAATTACCTGGTTTCCGCAGTATATTACTCTAGTACCTACACGAATCCTATTATTTTTTCTACCAATAATCCACGTGTTAAACCACTGGTCAGAAAAACCTCTAGAAGTGTGAGCTATACCAATTCCACCCAAAGTAAAATAACATTGATTGGGACACACAGACACGCCCACAACACTCGATAGTAATATTTCGATAATTTATATAGCGCCAATTTTGTGTAATTTCACCTCAATGGCGTTTTATTTTTTCAGCCCTTAAAAATATATTTTTCAATTAGTACCTACACATTCAAACATAAAGAAAATATTTCTGTAAGTTGGTACCTAATTTCGTTATAGGTCGCGCAATAAATTAATGTTGACCCGAAAACAAGCTTAGGATTGTGTGTATTGGTGCATATGTATAAACTTCCAACGGCGATGTCCTTGTCAAACTTCACTGAGAAACAGCATTTTGCCTTGTTTACCCCTACTTATTGTTTTAGCGAGAAAGGGAAAACAAGTTTATACGATCATCGAATTTGAACATTCGAAAATTTTCACAGTTATTTGAAAAGTATTTAAAGTGTGTTATTTTATATTAATTCAAAACTTTCTTTTTAAGTCGAATGACATGTTTGAAACGTGCTGTGTGCAAACAATTCATTTGTGCTAGTACTGTGTTCGCGTCAACTATGCTTACGATACCTACAGGTACAACCTGACAACCTGATTGGAGTTTTTTTTATTTGTTAATCTATTACATTTTTTGCACGACAGAGAATAGATTGTTTACTACGCCATACGTTGAAGCATTGTTGGGCTGATTTATTTCTCACTTGCTCAGTATATTGCCTTACGCTTAAGCTACACAACTAACTCAGCTTTAATGTTACACCGTTACCTCGAATACAATTACAAGTTAACTGATCCATTAGCTAGTTGGCGGAGGCGTTGATTTATTACAATGCGAATAGTACAGACGTGTGGATACAATATTGGTTGCGAATACCTACGTTACAATTGAGTTGAACTTAAGGAATAGGTTTTATTTTGTTATAGTGAATACCGCACCAGAGTCCCAACTAATCCCAACCGTCTAGAGCCAGTGAGACTATGGCATCCCCAATTGGGGTGTGTTGTGAGGTTGAAGGTAGTGGAAAGGGGAAGGAGATGGGAAAGTTATAGGTTTGGAAGCACCTGGATATTCAGATCTCACGAACACGGTTAAAGCCGCTTCAAGCAACGTTTCGATTCTGAATCTTACAGCTAAAATATTGATTATGAGAACATAATTGTAAGATTTATTAAAGGAACTAAGAAAGCTGTGTGGCGTTCAATCCTCTGCCTTCGGCCACAAAAAATAAATTTTAATACACCATTTTCAGCGTTGTTAGCTCAAATAAAAAAAAATGTCCAAGAAGAGAAGCTAGCAGTCCACAATGGAGTGCTTATACCAACCCATTATGGAAGTGAGGCATGGAACTGGCAGAGGAAGGATGAAAATAGACTGAATGCTGGAGAAATGAGATCATTGAGACGAATGTGCGATAAAACCATATATGACCGTGTTAACAATATAGATATCCGAAAAGAATGCAAGGGCTGATGTAAGCGTAATGAAAAAGATCAAGAAAAGTACGATTAGATGGTTTGGGCATGTAGAGCGAATGAACGAAGAAAGAAGTGTGAAAAGAATATATGACGCGAAAGAGAGTGGAAGAAGAAGTCAGAGACGCCCGAGGAAAACATGGCACGATCACAAACACTTGAGTCGGGCCGTGTGAAGTGTCAGAAAAACAGAAGAATATGTATGAGACGATGTATGAATGCTCCAAGAAAGAGTTGTATGGCGGTCCATCCTCTCTGCCTACCCCTGCGGAGAAACGGCGTGATGGTTAGTTAGATAGTTTAATTTTCAACGATAATTTTGTGGAGTTGTGTTTGTTTTTCCTAACGATACGAGTTCATTGATGGCAACTTCCTTATTATCCAGTTTCATTATGTCTACGGTCATCTTTTGATGACACCCGTCGCAGCCGTACCTCGACCTCACGCGTGACACTTTTGTCCGGGCGGACTTTTATATTTAAAGACAAAGAGAAGATGGCCGACACTCGAGAAAAGTCAAGTGCGCAAAAAATGCAAAAAGGAAAATGTATGCACCGGAGTACATAACTGGGCCAGTAAAATAAATGTCGACGAACTTCTACTCGGAATAATGTGAGATAAATAATGATTATCTGATAGCATTAATACCGTAAAACGTCTGCCATACACTCGCTGCGGCGTCCACGTGCTAGCTACAAACGAAAGTGCTGCCATCATTAATATTCAAAGAGAACTTTAATTTAGAAAATAAAATACCTGATTTAATTAATGGCTAGTTTTTATTATTATTTATTTATTTTTATTGTATACGCCTGTGAGGGCTTTTACATAAAGGTTTACAATTGACAGTGAAAAAATGAGAAATATATGCACAAAAAAATAAGGAATAAATGTAGAGTAGTAAAAAATAGTGTTTGAATACGTAAAAATATTATTGATCAAAGATGTATGATGTTATAGCCTTCTTGTATCTACATTCCGTGCAGTTAAATACATCAGCCACATCTGCGTATGTATTACCAACTGCATGCAATCTAGGTACAAGCGAGTATCTGAAAGACTCAGTCCTGATGTTGTTGTTACAACTATTATTGAAGGAGAAAGAGTTTTCATTGCACTACAACAAGAAAATTAGTGAATTAGATTTACTTAAAATTGTACCAGTCTGAAGATGCCCGTCATAAGGTCAAAACCTGTCCGATCTTAAATAAAAAATAGTAGAATAAAGTTTAAAAAAATGGGTATTATCAAAATCATTAAGAAAATTAGTGATTCTGACAATATTATTACTAACTATAAACATTATCCGCTTAATATGATGGCAGAAGGAGTTTTTGAAATATTGTCAGATTATTCGTAACCCGACAATCTTGTCTGATAAAATATAAAGCATTATAAATAAAAAAAAAAAAACAGAATAATTATTCGAATCTAAATTATTTATAATAAGGTAAAGTAGGTAGCTACTCTTAATTGGTGTTAGAAAAATCAATATGAACATGGGGTAGATTGCATCAGAAAAAAATGATTACAAAATTGTATAAGGGGAAATCATACATTTTATCATATCAGAAATACGAAATGAAACTTATACATTTTAACTTATACATTTTAACTACAACTGTTGTATAAAAATAGTTGAGGTAATGGTTTCATAAACGAAATGATCTAATGAACTTAAAACTTTGATATCTATCCGGAATTGAATGTTTAAATGCAAATTTATGATTCGATTACCCAATTTAATGAAATCTTTAAATATAAATCACATCTCCGCATTGTGAGGGATTAACTTTAACCATTAAGTCGGCAGCAGGCGATGCTTTGAGCTGGGAACTAAGTCCAGAGTCTGGTAGATCATTTGTCTAAGCGGAACGCCTTGGCAATGGAAGATCGCAGCATCCCGTTGCCCATAGTGAATTGCGCTGTCGGGAGCAGCTTACGGAGTCTGCACGTTCTGGCAGAAAAATCCCTTCGCAGAAAAGAACTTAACTTTTTTTCCCTCACTGGCTTTATCCCTCGCCGGGGTTAAAAAGAGGGAGAGGGGAGGGCGTACAGTAATAAAGCATCTCTGTGCGAAACGTTGCATTAAAAAGAAAACTCGCGATAGAAATGAAATAATTCGCAGATTAATTTTACGAAAAGCAGATGTGATTTTTTGGCGAAAGAAGAATGCGGATGTTCGCATTTCGAGATATTAACTTCTGCTTATCTATCTAGGTTGCAAAGTGGTTTAATTTATAATGAGAAGGTTTAACTTAACACATCTTATCAGAATAAAAGCCAGCAGGATATTATTAACTTGAGTATGGAGGTAAAGCAGGTTATCAAATGGATTTAGGTTCTTAAGGCAAAACATTATGGTCTAGTTTTAAAGCGCTAGTTTGAAGTTCTAAATAAGTTGTTGGATTTACGATGAATTATGTTTGAAGTTAAATTTATTTCGGTTAGTTTCGACGTTTTATTAGTTGGATTACCTTAGTTTTAAGTCACTATTTATAAATTAATTGTTATATGATTATTTTTCAATTTATTTACAAAGTTTAAAAAAGTTGTTCTTTGGGGTAGGTATGATTCTTTAGTTGTAAGTCGTTAGATTTTAATTCTTAATCGTTGTTGTTATAGGCAGCAGGTTGAATGATATAAGTGTGAGTTTAATTCCTGGCGTATAAATGTATTTCTGGTATTTAATTCATCATTAAATGCCATTGAGTATATTAAAGTGCGAATTACTTTGAAATTGTTAAAATATTTAAAAATCGCAAAAAAAGTGTGCGCAAGGAAGAACGGAATGAGTCAATAAACACAAATGTTCAGGAGAGCCAAAACAAAGTTTGGGAATTTTGTTTTTTGTATGCAACTATGTCATGTCACATGTCCTTTTCAAAAAAATAACAGCACATTATTTTAAAACTTGATTTAGTTTACTCATTCCATTCTTCCTTTCGCACACAGAATAATTTTATGTTTGTACTAAAATGTTCGAATAAATTTTAATAATTTCAAAATCTTGATCCCTAGTAAGAATTGCGTCTCTATCCGCGTTGGTTTGTTGAATGACGTAGCTCACGGCAGACGGAGGGGTAGCATGCATTATTCCGCCGGAGAATTCCCATTTCGCATCGGTAAGTTTCAACATTTGGGGGATGCAAACTTTGTCTGCAGTGAGCACCGAGACGCGGGTAGGTACCGGGTAGAAGTAGACTCGGTAGACGGGTCCCAGACGGGAAGTGGAGAGGGGAGGTTTGGAAAAGAAAACTCAAGTTCGATCAAGGCGAACTCGCTCGCTCTTATCTCACCCCTGATCGAGGGATGCCAACGTCTCGCAGCTATCAGGCACAGCTCGTAGGCAAAATAAGGAATTCTTTTCTTTTCTTTATAAAGGCGTGTTGTCGCGTCGGCAAGACCGCATATTGAAATCGCATATTGATCGTTGCCTCAGAGCATTAATATACCAGGAGCGATGCTTGTGTAGTCAGGATTGTTGATTTTTTCCTGACTCGGGCGTGGCAAAGGCTAGGATATTTATACATCCGTTCATAGCACAAGTCAACATAATGTTTTGTTTATTTGTAAAACCACTTTTTCACAGTATTGATTTTATTAAAGATGGTCGATATAAGAATTGGGTGTACCTGCGGTTCCAGTTACCGGTGACCGGCGAGGAACCGGTTATTTATCCAGATGCAAACATAGAACTGTGAAACCGGTTTCTCAGGAGAAATAATATCGAAGGTTCCAGTGATCGGCTTGGTCATGTAGTAGGTTATATCCTTTTAACCGGGACAGGAATATCGACCATCCCTAATTATTATCAACAAAAATATAGGATATAACCTCAAAAACCGTTGAGTTATGTCGCATAACAAAACGTAGTGGGCGGAGTCGCCGGAGACGGAAAGCTTGCTTACATACCGAAAAGTTGTGCGATATTATGTGACAACTTGTCGTATCTCTTTCTCTCTCACGGTTCACGACGTAAAAACCCTGAGAGTGTAATTTATCGTAAATTTTTTATAGGTTGGGTAAAAATATTAAGCTATTTCTCCATATATTATATCCTTGCTCTAAGATGGTTGCCCTTTGGTAATAATTTCAGACTTTTGAACTTGAAATTTGACACAGGTGTAATCTTGGAACATCGATAAAGATAATTTTTAAACGAGTGTTTATGTTTTGTAGCCTGAATACAATTTAAAATAGAATTTTCAGATTGCCATGATACATTTTTGGGGAATCATTATACTATAAATTGCTGCCATATTTTATACACGTTGTGTGTGTTGGCAAAAGGCCAATATTTGAAAATCAAATAAGCTTTATTTATAAGGGAAATAGATGAATCAAAAACAAAATAAAGAATATGATGAAAAATAAATAAAAAGATATTTCAAAGTGTGGGTGGAAAACTCAGATTCGTGATCAAAACGAATTAATATGTAAATACATAAGGCATATTGTACATTCCTACGCCATAACGCGTGTATGACACAGTAGTCACGAGTTATACATCGTAATAATATTTATTATAAATTCTTGTAAATAAATTAGCAGGGCTAAAACGGGGTATGGATTACCAAAAGCGGCGATTTAAATAGGCAATAAAAAAACTGATTCATTTACAGCGGAAATACTTAACAAATTTTACTTAGAACTTAAAGATTAGACGAGGCATTGATTGATATGGCTCGTACAATCTGTATATTACACTATATGGTTCACTTTGTGGAATGGGAAGCTTTCAAAGGGAAATTCATCAGACTCAAATTAACGTTCAAACATGTTTGTTTTGACAAACACGAGTATCTCAAATTCGTGAAGGAGTCATGACTCAAGTCTCTGTCAACGAGTAGAAGGTTGAAAATTATAATTATTTGAAGGATGGGTGCTTTAACACAAGGGCTCGGAGATTGGGCGCGAAGGATTAATTTCGAAGAACGTAAGTACAGCTTCAGACACATGATCTTGAAAGCAGAAATCTGTTTTCTAAAGCGGCAAAAACACTCCAATGCTGAGTTTTGGCAGCATTAAATTTTGAGGACAGCGCAACTATTTTCAGTTCGTAACAAAATTTTTATTTTTTGTATGGAGCTTTGAAATCACTTCTTCATTACATTTTTTTTACGGAGTGATTAAATCTACTGACAAAAAGTATATTCCTGGACGAAGACGGGTGGTAATAATAATACTATTTGGACGATTTGTATAGCGCCGTTTTTGTGAAAAAATCACCTCAAGGGCGCTGTACAGATCTTATTTATTAATTCCTAGTTAAAATAAGAAAATATACAGGAACATACTTACCTGGCAGGTCCCATCAGATAGACACACTTATTAACTTAAATTATGATTTTTTTTTCCGATTTAGGGTGTGGGAGCGAAATTAAAAAACGGACTTTCTGAATTTGTCGTACAGTACAGGATTTGATTAAAACTTGAATATCTAAAGGTGATTCGTCGAGAGTGTCGAGAGACAGATTATGTTGAGATTCTTTTAATAAATTTAAGGATATGAGAGTCTAAAAAGGTAAGTTTTCAGTTTGGACGGAAATTCTGTTGGGCTCGTTATACATCTTAGTTCCGGAGGGAGTTTATTCCAAGCCTTCGGCCCTGAAACTCCGAAAGCGCGATCTCCAAACTTAGTATTTGGATTGCGTTTGGGTTCTATCAGCCTTCCGATATGTAAAGTAAATTATTTCTGGTACCAGAAAACACATATTTTTATTAAATATCGAAACAATTTGAGGAGCAATTAGTCTATTTAGTAGCGTTATACATATATTCGTGAACATCTTTGTATACTCTTAATTATGGTTTTAAAAAGGTATAGTGGAATTTACTATTTACGTTCACAGTGGGCGAATGGTTAAGACGCTCGACTACAAATCCAGAGATTGCGGGTTCAAATCCCAGCATGCGCAACAATTTTTTATTTAATTAATGATGTTATTTCACATTTAAGTAACATAAAATAATACATAGTATATTTGCGACACGTTCCAGAGTGGTATATACTCTAAGTATCACCCTGGAGAAAGATCAACATTCGAATCGAAACGTTGTTTGAAGTTGCTTTAGCCGTATTTGGTGACCTGATCTGAATAGCAATTCCCAACCTTCTTCTTCCTCATCTCATTCTCTTCCCCGCTACCTTCAGCCTCACAACATACCCTAATCGCGGAGATGCCGTAGTCCCACTGGTTCCAGGCGGTTGGGACTGTTGTGCGGTATTCACTATAAAAATATGAAACTCTCGACGTACATGTTCCTATCTCGAAAATCGGACGTAGATAGTAGTGTATTGTCAAATTGAACAATTACTCACGCTGGAATACACTAATCACTATCCTAACTCCGACAATCACCAAAGTAAGGCAGCATGTCAGGTGCTATCAGTCGACAATTCAACGTGAATTGAATCAAGTCCCACGCTCAAATAATGCGATTGTCTTCACCGGCGAATAAATTCACGATGCTATCAAACCAAATGATTCACGCAGGGAATTAAAAAGGCATTCGGCGAAATTAAGTATTCAGGCCAAGGCGTCGACATTTTTATATCTATTTAGTGCAGAAACTTTACAGATAACGCACTAATTATAATTACCAGTGTAGGTACAGACATTTAATCAAAGGGAATTAGGCGAGCTAATTTGTGTTTTGGGGTCAATGCTAGAGGACCAAGGATGGGATTGGGAGATGAGTAGAGGTCATCCATTATTTGGACAGACGGGACATGCAATGTCAAAGCCACGAATGTCCAGGATGTAGGTCATGAAGGATACAATATGTATTTGTTGGTTTTGATGAATCATTCGTAACACCAGGAGCACAAAAACAGAGAGGGTAAATATAACATATTATATTTTAACAATTTTGTTCTTTGTTCAGGTGAGTCTTTTGTTCAAATGATATATGTATGCAGTTTGCAGCCGAGAACAAAACATTTATTAAAAATGGTATATGACTAACTATTGCCTGCATAGTGTGCACCCTAGTGAAGTACCTACGAAATACTATAGCAAATTAGGCATTTGTGCGGTGCATTTTTTTTTTTACAGTGGTAAGTATGTTGCTGTATATTTATATAAACCAGGAATTAATATTAACTACAATTTAAGATTTGTACAGCGCCCTTGAGGTGATTTTTCACAAAAACGGCGCTATACAAGTTATCCAAATATTATTATTATTATTAAACGTTTTCATAGAACAATGTTAATATTCTTTTTTTTTCCAAAACTAAAAGCATGTTTTTAAGTTAAAACACAGTTAAGACCGGTCGGTAGCTGAGTGGACAAACGCGTTGGATTTCCACCCGGGCGTCGTGCGTTCAATTCCTCTGCTGGCTAAGTCCTCCATCATTACACAAGCAACATCTTCCATTTCATATGATGGCAGTAGGAGTTTTTCAAATGTTATTCGTAACCCGGGAATGTTTGTCTTTTCTTTTTAAAAAAAAAAAAAAAAGTCAAATGCATTCTTCACAAGCATAGGGACCGTTGCTTTTTTGGGAGATAATATTGCTACAGAAAAATAATGTAGGTAGGTAGACCCAAAGCAGGTATCAGAAATAAGTCACGCGAGATAATTGTAATAAATCTAATATAACACGTTGAGGCACAGTGTACACACGTATGCACGAGAATATTTACATTAAAATAATGCGTAATTGCTAACATAAAACGATCTTCGATTACGTTTAGCAATTATTATAAGTTTATAGCGCGAACTTCTGAAATGTTACACGAGCCGTGTACAAGATGTGCGATAAGTATCGGCGGACGCGAATATGTATTGGATTTTCTAAAAATGGCGTCCCTTGCCGTAAGGTGCTGATTAACCTTCGCATTCCTCTGTCCCGTGATAACATTTGAATAGCTATTAATATGTACGAGTGTTTATGGAACGCGAGTTGGAAAATAAACATGAGGGGCCGCCGAAGGAAGAACGCTCTAGGAATTAAAAATATACATCTTCATCTTCACGCCATAGACAATATCATTGCCCAAAACGGTGAGGGATTTCGTGGCGCTATGGGACGCCGCCGTAATCGGAAGCACGTCCATTCAACTCGATGAATAAATAATAGCGTTTTACATTTGGGCGAAAATATGTATGGAGAAAGAGCTAAACATTTTTACCCAACCTATACAAATTTACGATAAATCACTTTCTCCGGGATTTTACGTCGTAAACCGTGAGAGAGACAGAGATAAGACAAGTTCTCACACAATATAGTTCCGCTTTTAGGTATCTAAGCATGTTCTCCGTCGCCCGCGTCTCCGCCCTACATATTATTTGAAATAATAGGAAAACTCAACGGTTTTTTTTATACATTTTTGTTTTATTAGAAAATGGTTATACAAATTTAAAAAAAAACATTTTGTCGACATGTGCTATGAATTTATGTCGTATAGCCACGCCCAGTCAATTGAAAACATCAAAAAATTAACAGCTACTCAATAATAATTGCTCTGAGCGTTTTACATTTGGGCGAAAATAAATTTTGAAAAGTTGAACATTTTGTGACAAAAATTTCTCTAACCAATTTTTATCGTTTGATATTAATCTGAAGATAACTAAGTTTTATATTAATCATCTATATTTGTACCATAAATAGTTGACACAAGAGTTGAAAAATGTTTTTGATAAAACTAAATAATTATCAGAAATAATTCAAATTTTTCTACATTTGTTTATTAGATTATGCTGTTAAGTTTCATTGCTACCGTAACATTATCCGAGCAATGACATAAAAAATAACAGTACAAATAAATACTGTTAAACAATTTTCATTTCTAATTTTGAAAGTGATAATTTGTGTTGGAATTCCATTTTAATGAATTAATATGAACTGTTTTATATTAATCATCTGTCTTTGTACATTGACATAAAGTTAAGAGTGAAATATTATCAGATCATTAAAATAATTATAGTTTTACCCGAGATAAACAGAAAAATATTTAACAAAAAAAGTTAATCAAATAATATACATTGTCATCGGAAAGGCAAAACTTTTAATTGGCTTAGGTAACTCAATGCTCTCACTAAGTTACCTGAATCGACAAAAAGCTAAAAAAAAGTCTTTCCCAAATGGTAAATAAATTTTAGATAGCTGAAGGTCCAAAAGTATTCAGAATCAAGCGAGAGTCGACATTCGACGCAGAAAAACAAACTGATCAAAACAGCATGTTTAACTCAATTTTGACCAAAGTGTCGCTTGAGCCCTTTTGCCTTTCCAGCGACGATATATTATATAATCGCTACATAGAAATTTATAATTCATAGACGCCATATTCCACGCTTCTCGTCGCTGCGATAGGCAGTGAGTTTACAAACATTAAACGTGTGAATCATTCATTATATTGATTGAAACGATACTAAAACTACTGCCTTAACGAATAAGTTGTCCACGATCCGAACACCTTCCTTGAATAGGTAATGCTTTCCCAATAATTGACGGAAGTGCTAGTGGCCGCTTCAGGAAAAGATTCAGCATGGATCGCTCATCCAATCGATTATTGTTCACGAATGATCCAACGGCCATATCGATTGTTGAAGAGTGACTTCCTCACATTGATTAGTTTTCTTTTTGTTACAATTCTCTAATTCTCTAATTCAAATTTCTTATTTTATTTTCTCCGGCGGCAGGTGTCACCCTCTGGTTTCGTAAAATATTTACTAATCCTATGTTCCTACCTTAGATTAATTAAATAATGTAGATACGTTACTGAGACAACGCGCGTGGATGCACTAAACCAACTCAACGAGACATACCTGAGATTTACTACGTTTAGTTTCACACAAACATTCGCTCGACAGACAAGCTGTCACCAGCTGCCACAAACGCGTAACTGTAGGCTCCTTTCTGAGAAAAGATGCCTTGAGAGGTGTAAAAAAACATGTCATGAAGTTTCTTTCAATCACTTATTTTTCAATTCAACAAATACATTTATTCACAAGGTTTAGAGGTTCATGAAAACGGTGTGAGATAGC
This sequence comes from Drusus annulatus, assembly GCA_022651775.1. NCBI lineage: Eukaryota > Metazoa > Arthropoda > Insecta > Trichoptera > Limnephilidae > Drusus > Drusus annulatus. Next base: position 41,203 of record JAGWCC010000800.1, read on the forward strand.
GAATGCAGAAATACATAAGTGTGTGAAAGACAACCAGAGCTCGTAGCGCAATACCCGATTATAACAGTAGCGTGGGACGTTCATATAGCTATCTCATCCGTACACACAAATTCTTTGAATGGCTATCCTTTTCATATTCATTTGTTACTAGTGCTGCTACATTTTTCGTAAGATTTGTATGAATATGACGTGTCTTGTATTTTATGTCTATGGTTCCTACCGCTAGAAATCCGTTTTTATTTTAAAGTTTTCTGTCTGTTTATATCTCTTTTATAAGATTGTACAACGGTGTGCCATTACATCTAAATTTCAAACACTGAATAACGAAACTAACCATCACGCCGTTTCCCCGCAGGGGTGGGTAGAGAGGACTGACCGCCATACATCTCTGTTTTGGCACACACTCCTTGCTTCGTTCACATTCATACATGGTCTCATACATACATACTCTTCTGTTATCTTGATCAAAATAAAAATTATTTGTGTAACAATACGACAAATTGTTTTATTTATTTTTGATAGTTTTATTGATATTCAAAATTTCAATGGCTCATGATGGAAAATATTTGCATTGACCTAGTAATTCCAGAAAAAAAAAGTTTGCAAATTTTATGACACCACACTTACTTTTTGAAGAGTTTTGCTGCAATAAAGCGGATCTGTGTGACATCTAAAACAGCAAAAAATCTCGAACGGTGAGATCTGATGTCATGAAATTTGCACAGCATTTTCTGTCTAGTATTTATAGATAAACGCGAATATTTTCAGCTCGCAACATAATTTCCACCATGAGCTATGAAGCTTTTGAGTATTTATTTAAAAATAAACACAGGAAAATACGCCGTATTGTTATTCCATATTTTTCAAAACGAATTTTGAAATTCGGGCGAAACCGGATTGTAACTGCTAGCATTATATGGTATAAAGTTGTCCAGGTGTTCTATGATTGAATAGTATAAATATTGTTAGTAATATCATTAGTATAACTTACCAGTTAGGATTATATATTTTCTCCTCTCATAACTACGAGATATTAGCTCAACTTAAAGATAGTGAAATAAATATACAAAAAAACACCAATTATAATAATTATGAATTCTTAATGAAATAAAGTGAATTTATGTTTTTAATTATATAAATTATGAAGATGACGTATTTGTTTTCCGTTATTATTTGTTCCGAGACTTGATTCGGTTGCGCGGACACAAAGGCCAAATGAAGTAATAAAATTATACAGTGAATTAATAAAAGCGACAATAATGTTTGCACTCGGCCATGGGGGCCAGCCTGGGACCATGGGGGCCTAAATTGGACCCACGAAATGAAATTAGGCCCCTAAAGCGCGCCCGCAGCAAAGCGCATTACGAAATTGGAAATTGTGCTGCCGAGCGCGATATCAATCCCGATCAAACGACTGAAAAAAAAGATTGATGATTCACTAATTCAAAAACGATTGTTGATTTTGAGGGGTCAATGAAACGCATTGAAATCTAGCCTAGCCTCTGAACAGATCATCCCTTGAAGTGTGATTATAGATACTATACCAACTGGAAAAAAACTTGACTCCAGAAAGGTCAATGAAATTGATTATCTGTTCAAGAGATATCGACTAGCAATATTTTGTCCTTAAAGTTAAAGTTTGATGATTCTCTTTGAATATTAAAGATGGCAGCACTGTCGTTTGTAGCTAGCACGTGGATGTTTTCACGACGAGTGTGCACGACAGACGTTTTGCGGTATTAATATTATCAGATTTGTCAAAATGTTTGATTAATTAAAAAAAAAAATATATATATTATAATATTCATACAATATATACGAGTATATTGTAGCTGAAAAGGCAAAAACATGAGTTAAATGCAGTTTTGATCAGTTTCTCTTTCTGCATCGAATGCTCTGACTCGTTTGATTCTGAAGACTTTTGTGGCCCTTCAGCCATCTAGAATATATTTACCATTTGGGAGAAGGCTCGACTCAAGCGACACAGGTTTGGGACTTTTTTATAGATTTTTGTCGCTTCAGGTAACTCATTGAGACCATTGGGATACCTGAGTCACCTTTTAAAAAAAATTAACCGGTACTGAAGACTTATGAATTTTATTGTAAAAAAAAAACAACTTTTAAGTGCTCTGGTGTAAACTTCCCAATATGACGCTTCAGACCCTTTTGCCTTTCCGGCGACGAAATGTTAATCTTGAAATTTCTCACTGTTCTGGTAGTTTTATTGATTCAGAACGTTAGTCATAATTAATATTAATAAAAAAGATAAAAATAAAACAAACGTATTTGCCGATAAGGTTAACCATAATTAAAACGTAAAACGATATTCAAAATGAAAACAGCAAAACAGTCTTACTAAAGCCCAGAAGGGCCATCACTTGTTAAACAAACAAACCAGCACAGTTAACGACCAGAGTCGTTTCGCGGGTGCAATCCATCACCGGGATAATGGGTGCATCCATTCGGACTAAGCTAGAGATTTATTTCCTTTTAATGGCTACGAATTAGTGTGTAGTCACGTTGACTTGCTCCTAATGTTGTCAATTCACAGTGGAACGTTTGTTTTATGTTAACCGGCGCAGTAAAGGCTTAACGGTTTAATTTATTGGGAGTCGTTTACATTTCTACGACAATACGTTAATGCCTTGATCTTTTGGGATACGAATCAATCACATGTTTGAGTGGGCAGTCGGTTACCAATGGTATTAGGATGAAATACGAGGCCTGCTCAAAAGAAAAGGTGAATTTTCGCGGGCTGTGTACATTCAATTATCGATTTTTTAGAGTATGCAAGAGGTAGCCCAAGCCAAGGCAGTGAAGTCAGTTTTGGACTTGTTTTTGATGATTTTAACATAACTCGGCGCAAATGGGCGTGGCTAAGACTAAGGCTACGGTATTTATACATCCATTCTTATCACATATCGACATAATGTTTTTGTGTGTTCGTATAGCCACTTTTTCACAGTATTTTTATCAACAAAAATATAGCATCTAACCTAAAAAACCGTTTAGTTGTGTCAAGTTTAGTGGCAAAATAAAAAATGTGGGCGGAGTCCCGCCGTTAACCAGCGAAAATAACCAGCTTAAGATCATTACGAGAGTATATAGAAGCAATCCAAGAAATTTGTTGTCTCTTTCTCTCTCATGGTGTACGATGTAAAAACTCGGAAAAAGTGATTTATTACAATTTCGGATTGGTTGGGTAAAACAAATTAACTATCCCTCCATATATTGTTACAACAAGGTTGGTATACATGTTTATCATATGTTAGCTTTATCAGCCATTTTGGATTAGTGGTTTGTTTTTGACAACTGGAAAGGTTAGTCACGTTTTTGTGTGTTCTTCGATTTTTTACTTTTGAAAAAAAATGGATAAAAGAATATGTATTAAATTTTGCGTTAAAAATGGAATAAAGTGCTCCAACCCACTTAAAAATGTTGACTGTGGCATTCGGCGAGTCTACTTTGTCTCAAAAAGTGTTTATAAGTGGTAAAAGCGCTTTACAGAAGGCCGAGAAGATGTTAATGACGATGAGCGTCCTGGAGTTGTGGAAAAACAAATCATGGATTTTATTCTTTGATCCATTTTTTTTTAAGTAAAAAATCGAAGAACACACAAAAACATGACTAATCAAAAATGGCTGATAATGCTAACATATGATAAAAATATGTGTACCAACATAAAAAAAAAACGATACTCGAATGTACACAGCCCGCGAAAATTCAAAATTCACCTTTTCTTTTGAACAGGCTATGTATGAATGGAAACTGTTTCAGTTGTACCATTCTGCTTTTCTTATTTTGCATCATGTTAATTACTATCCATTTATTTATTTCCTCGAGGGTAGTCCTGTATCGAGATGAGCAGCTTTAAAATCAAATAAACCATTATATTACAAAGAAGAAAAAACAGTTGGGTATAAGAACATTTAGGCCCTCTGCACACGGATATACTAAAAAAAAACTGATCACGAACGCAAATTACTAACCAGTCCGTGATGAATTTTAACCTTGGAGTAACGATGTAAGGAGATATAGCTAAATATTTTTACCCAACCTATACAAACTTACAGGATAAATCACTTTCTCCGGGTTTTTACGTCGTATACCATGAGAGAGAAAGAAACAAGAAAAGTCTTCACATAATATTGCAGAACTTCTCAGTATGTAAGAATGTTCTCCGTTCGACTTTCAACTTCACATCATCGAGTCAAATAACTTACGTCAACGGATTTTGAGGTTATTTCCTTTATTTGTTTCAATTAAAAAACTTGCAGTGGTTGTACAAATAAATAGAACATGATGGCGGTATATGATATGCGTGAATGTTCAAATAAGACCAAACAAACACAATAAAACATTACTTTTCAGAGATATTTCAACAGTTTTAAATATTTTTGACCGAACTTTAAGAATTTTCAATTTTTAATGATATAAAGACATGAAATCGACAATTAACTTCCATAATTATTTAGGCAAACCTTCTGTTATTTAACTTTATAAACCATTTTAATGGTGTATTGATATTGTTTTGTTTAATGTGTTCAAATATGTTTATTAAAAATGTCCGAATTCCATGTGGGCGGTTACTAATAAGGTATCCAACATCTTATAACAAATCTTTGTCTCTTTCTATCAGAGTCAGTATAAAGCCAACAATACTGACTACACTGTTTCGCAAAGGTACCTCTCCATATGTATTCTCACTCCAAGATTTGAACCTTTGTAATTAAATGAGACACCGCACGCGGCGCTACTGTCACTAAACAATTACTAACGCTAACCAGTTAGTAAGAAACTCGACCTGTGGACTCATTTTTGACTCGAGTCGCCTAGGTTTTCGTTGGATTGATCAACGTTTCTTGTCGCATCATTTTATTTTATTATATTATCGTTTATATTTTATAAACTTTCATTGTATTTTTTTAATTTTATATTAATTTATTTTTTATTCACGAAAATGAACGACCAACAAGTGAATAAAAAATTAGTGGAAGAGGTAGAAAAATATCCTGTTTTATATAACTTCACCACCTTGCACACCACACAGATAACTAGCGATTTCGATCACTTGCGAGTAGCCCGCGTGTAGGAAGCTGCGTTACCGAAGAGTTGGTAACCGACTAGTAATTTCAATCACAAACCAATTCAGTTTCTTTGGAGTACCTCCGTTTGCATACGGCTTTCCAGTTGACGATAACAATATTCCACTGTATACTAAATATTACAAAGTACTTATCAGTTGGCCCTAATTAGCCACGGTCACAGGATGTCACAAATACAGGAATTGCACAAGTAATTAAAACTTAAAATAAAGAATTAATAATATTTAAACTTATGATAATTTCTAGCATAGGGTTTCCACATTCAGGACAATATTGAAATTCTCGAAGATGGAAGGGTGCTTCTGAAACCGGTCGACAAAATATTGATAGTAAAGTGGTTTTAAACAAATTGTATCGGTTTTGTTCATAAATAAATATGGCAAGCCACAAAGTTAATGCTTTTCACGAATATGAAATTTTGTTTGATTAACATGTGTTATTCAAAGGCTGATAAGGATATTAAAAGAAGGGCGAATGCAGGAAACTTCATTAATGGAGGACTGAACGCTGTTGGCGCAAATAAGAAATTATCCAAAGAAGCGAAGCAGCAGTTCACAATGGAGTGCTTATACCAACCCTCATGTATGGCAGTGAGGCATGGAACTGGCAGAGGAAGAATGAAAGTAGACTGAATGCTGTGGAAATGAGATCTTTGAGACGTATGTGCGGTAAACCATGTATGACCGTATTAAAAAGTGTGGATATCCTGAAAGAATGCAAGGCTGATATGAGCGTAATGAATAGGATCAAGGGACGCTTAGATGGTTTGGGCATGAAGAGCGAATGAACGAAGAAAGGAGTGTGAAAAGAATATATGATGCGAAAGTGAATGGAAGAAGTCGGGGACGCCCGAGAAGGACATGGCACAATCAAGTAAATCAAATACTTGAATCGGGTCAGAATAACAGAAGAGCATGTATGAATATAAATGAAGCACGGAGTCTGTGCCAAGGCAGAGTTATATGGCGGCCCGTCCTCTCTGCCTTCCCCTGCGGAGAAACGGCGTGATGGTTGGTTAGTTAGTTAGTAACATGTGTTATTTCACATTTAATTATTATATAGCATTTTTTCGGCACGTTTCAGAGTTGTAGATTACTATAAGTATCGCCCTGATGATTTTTTTAGGGCAAGCACGTCTTTTTAACCTTTTGGCCTCCCCTGGTATAGAGGCAGCAAGAGAAGCCATGGTGACTACTGGCCATTGAACATGCTGTGTGTGGATACGATACCAGATGATGTGATAAAGGGACGCAGGATGCAGCACGCAATGCGCAGCGGCAACAAAGGACGCTGTTTAATGCAGTTCAGTTTTAAATTAATTCATTCATGGGTCAGGGCATTTAATTAAAATTCCGGACCGTAGGCGGCCCGAAACTGCGGACCTTTTTGCCTTAACCCTTTGGGATCTTTAGAGTATTCAACATTTTTGCTGGGTTTATGTTTATGTTATCAACACAATTCAAAACATGCAGCTTTGAGATAATCAAGAAAACAATTTGTAAGATTTTTCTCCTCAAAAGATTGTGTTCTGTATTTTGAAGTTAATTACACATATGGATTTTTCAAGTTGCGTTGGTATTGCAATTATTAAAAAAGAAAAATAAATAGTAGTCCTTGTAAGAAAAAATAAAACGACAAGCTTATTTATTATTTGTGAGTTCATTTGCCATTACAATTAAAGCGAGTTTGAAACTGTCGAAATTTCAATGCCTAATACAAAAATTATCATTTTTTACTTGGTAATTGTAGTTCATTACTTCCTCGGGCATCCCCGACTTCTTCTTCCATTCAATTTTACGTCCTATATTCTTGTCTCACTCCTTTCTTTCGTTCATTCGCTCTACATGTCCAAACCAACTTAGCGTCCCTTTCTTAATCCTATTAATTACGCTTACATCAGCCTTGCATAATTTTCAGATATCCACATTTTTAACACAGTCATACATGATTTTACTGAACATACACCACAGGGATCTCAGTTCTACAGCATTCAGTCAACTTTCATCTTTCCTCAGAAAAAAATTTTTTGGTCATTAATATAAAGTTACCCACCATTAGTTTTCCCACTTGGTTTAATCTTAATTGTTTTTTTTTTAAATCCTGATTGCCTAAAAAGGATATTTAAATATTAAAAAAAAAAACAAGATCAAGTGAATCAAATTCTTGAATCGGACCCTGTGAAGAGTCAGAGTATGTATGAGACGACGTATGAATGTGAATGAAGCAAGGAGTTTGTGCCAAGACAGAGTTGTATGGCGGTCCGTCCTCTCTATCTACCCCTGCGTTATGATTAATTGGTGAATAGGCTAGACACGTGCCGCGGAGAGCGAGACAAGCAGCCGTTTTACGGAAAAGTGCGTGTCTCGCGGTGCGCGGCGTGCGACCGGCGAGGGTTAACGCTCGGCGAACTCGGATGGGTGTGGATATTTCAACGGCACGCGCATTAGAAACGGCGAATGTTGGCTTTGGCCAGACAGCTATTATTGTGATATGTGTTTAATGATGCACGGACCAACGGTGGCCAAACAGAAAACATTATAAAGGGAACCTGGTTTCAAACAAAGGAAATGTACGTTCCAAATGTAAATGACAACAAAGAAGGTTCCCTTTTTAGTTAATTTGTATCACTGCTTTGTTTCACGAATTATTAACCTTGCTGATTAAATAAAAACAAATTTATAACTTAAGATGGGAAAACCTAAAATAAACTCATTAATAATCAGTATTCACCAACCTTGCATTATATAAATACATCGTAAAATCATACTGTAAAATACAACTGTAACCCATCTTAAATAAAAATTCATACCAGATAGATATATAAAAAATAGTTAGCTAAAAGTCACTTGTAACTAGTAAAATCATACAGTAATATTGATAAATATAATTAGTAAAACATGGTTTACCTGACATCCCAAAAATAGTATATAAGCCATAGAATAAGAACAACCTTTACTAGTCTGAAGATGGCCGTTATAGGCTGAAACCGGTCCAGTCAAAAATAAAAAAAGTGGAATAAAGTTATAAATTTGTTTTTATGTTATCATTAAAATGGAATTCCACCATGAATTAACAGTTACAAAATTAGAAATAATATTAACCTTACCCTTCAGTAGAATTCAAACCTAGAATAATCATTATTGACAGTCTTAACAGCTAGCAGCCAGTGAGACTATGGCATACCCAATCGGGGCATGTTGGTGATTTGAAGGTAGTGGGGAGCGGAAGGAGATGGAGAAGAGGAAGTTTGGGAAGTTCCTGACTATTCAGATCGGGTCACCAAACACGGCCAAAGCCATTTCAAACAACGTTTCAATTCTGAATGGTGGTCTTTCACCAGGGCGATACGTAAGAGTATCAACCATTCTATAATATCATTTTGAAAATATGATTTTCTGAAAAGATGAGTTTTGAGGCTCTAAACTATGTTGAGTCTTTGATCATTCTCAAATCATGCGGCAGACTATTCCAGGCTTTAGGGCCTGACACTCCGGCGGCACGCTCTCCGCACTTAGTGTCTGGTGTGCGCTTTTGGTCACTTCAACCTTCCGATAGCCGATGACGTTGTCGATCTAAGGGTTGACTGTCGCGAATTGGAATTTTCAGGAATACACAGTTCCGATAAATAAACCGGAGTCATTTGATTATTTTCTTTCGGGACATTTAAGTCAGTAAAGAACATCCGAATAACCAGGCACTTCCTCTTTCCCATTTCACTTCTCTCAGCCTCACAACATTCCCTTAAGTTTGGATGCCATAGTACTATCGACTCAAGTAAAAAAAAAACTCACCGACTTCAGTATATCAGCAATGTAGTAATTCTCTTTCATAAAAAAAATAATGATTTCAAGTGTCCTACCTGAAACAAGAAAGAAACAAATTATTAGTTTTCATATCGAATAAAATCATTTAAATAAATCAATGGAGATCATGATGAATAGTTACGTACTTCCCCACCACAGCAAAATAGTACGTATAAGACGATTTATAAATGTGAATAAGGCGTGAAGTATGTACCAAGACAGAGCTGTGTGGCGTTGCATTTCATCTGGTTACCCTAATGGAAAAATTGATGATATTTAGATATTTAGTTAGTAAGTTAACCTTTCCCTACCTACATGAAAGTAAAAATCAAACGTACGATCCGAAGGAGATTGACGTAGTTACCCCCATTTTATCTTGCTTACTAAACCGTTTTTATGACATTTATGTTTTGGTAATACTTAGAGAGAAATGTATTCATAATATACACATTTTTAAATATTTTCCTTTACCTGAATTAAAAAACATTTAACCTAAAACAATATCTTCCATTAAATATCTTTGTTCTTACACTCACTTTACTGCATCTTTTCGTTCTTCGTTTTATTATCCTTTAGGATTAACTATTTTTTTTAAATCAATGTATTATTTTACTTTATTATGTCATTTATATATCTTGACGGCCTCCATGGTCGAGTGGTAAGACGCTCGACTATGAATCCAAAGGTCGCGGGTTCAAACCCGGCGTGCGCCAATAACTTTTATTTAATCAATTTGTGTTATAACACATTTAATTCATGTAAAAATAATAAAAAAGTACATTTGCGGCACGTTCCAGAGTGGTAGATACTCCAAGTATCGCCCTGGTGAAAGACCACCATTCAGAATCGAAACGTTGCTTGAAATGGCTTCAGCCGTGTTTGGTGACCAGATCTGAATAGCCAGGTACTTCCCAACCTTCCTCTTCCCAATCTCCTGCACCTCCCCACTACCTTTAGCTTCACAAAATACCCTGTTTTGGGATACCATAGTCTCACTGGCTCTAGACGGTTGGGAGCAGTTGAGACTCTTGTGCGGTATTCACGTATTTTTTTTTTTTAAATGTACTCTACGAGTACGTTTGTCTCGTCACAGAAATTTCCTAGTGAGACAGACATGAAGCAATCCCTTATGTTTTACCAAGATAAATAAATAAAAATATTTCAGTAATAATTTATCCAAGTTTTCGCACCAAACTCTCGTTGGGGGTTACATTGAAACCCCGTTCGTAGCGGGAGTGTTAACCCAATCTCTAAAGTCGGCATCCAAAGCAGAAAAAGCTTCAACAGTAGCATTGTACGTCCCAAATTGACAAGATACAAGAGCACTAGACAAGCATTCAATCACTCGAGAGTATATGAAAAAATAACACTCGACATATTAACCGTCTCATGAATGAAGTGTATTCAAACATTCTTGACATGACTGGCATAAATATTTACATGAATAAGAAGCTTACTGCTGTCAGCTACTGTAATGTGCAATGAAAGTCTGTGTACACTCCTTAGTGTTTAATAGGCACGGTTTAGTGTGACGTTCAGTCAACCCTCAATGTACACGTGTTATTTAGCATGTAACTGGAAAGCGATACAAAACCATTACATAATGGTCATTAACACAGTAAAATATTTGCAGAGTTAATGCGTATTGCTTTTGACAATATCACAAATAACACTTTTATTTGTATCGTCGCTGGAAAGGCAAGAGGGACTTAAGCGACCCTTTGTCAGGTCCTAAAGCCTGGAATGGACTACCACATGATCTGAAAGTAATAAAAGACTCGACAGAGTTCAGAGCCGAATTAAAAACCCATTTTTCAAGAAAATCATATCCATAATCAAGATGTAACAAGCCCAATAGAATTTCTGTTCAAACCAAGAAAACTTTTCAGACTCTCATTCCTTAAATTATTTAGAAGATTATCACCATTATCTGTTCTTCACTACGAAAAATTAAAAAATACCTTCGATACACTTTATTTAACATCTGCTCTCGTGCCCTAAAAATGAAAAAATAATAATAAAAAAATAAATAAAAATATATATATAATATGTAAGAATAGCTAAATTTTAAGTTATTATGATATGGTGATTGTGTCCTGCCAGGTAAGTATGTTGCTGTATATTTATATAAACTAACAATTAATTAATAAGATTTGTACAGGGCCCTAGGGGTGATTTTTCACAAAAACGGCGCTGTACAAATTATCCAAATATTATTATTTGTTAAAAAATGAGTTGAATATGCAATTTTAATCAGTTTTTTTTATCTGCATCGAATGCTCTGATTCTTGTTTGATTCTGAAGATTTTTGTGGCGCTTCAGCCATCTAAAATATATGTACCATTTGGGAGAAGGCTTGACTCAATCGACACAAGTTTGAGAATTTTTTTTTAGCTTTTTTTCGCTTTAGGTAACTCACTGTAGGCATTGCGTTACCCGGGTTAAGTTTTTTTTCAAAAAATCAACCAGGTACTGTAGACTTGTGAATTTTATTGTAAAAAAAACACTTTAAAGAGCTCAGGTGTAAACTTCCCAAAATGGCGCTTTAGCCCTTTTGCCTTTCCGGCGTCAATATTATTTGTAATTATTAAATTTATCGTGAGAAGTATATTCATACTATTTCAGTTACCTTATCTAAGATATCGAACAAAACTCTCGTTCGGGGTTACATTAGAACCCCCGTTCGGAACGGGAGTGTTAAAATGTGCCAAGGGTTATTTTTCGATCAACGGAAAACGGAAAATACGTTATTCGTGTGTCGCACTAAAAAGCACTGAAATTGTCGGGAAATTATATGCCAACGCAACTGATTACAATTAATATTTTCAATCATGAGCTTTGGAGCTTTAAAATATACATTGAGACGTTAAAAAATAAGACAAAAAGCCATATTGTTAGTCCCGTATTTTAAAAATGATTAAATCGATAAAAATGATTTTAGCAAGAGAGCGTCGAATCTCGAACAAAGCTGGGTAAAAATGTTAGTTGTTTGAAACAACTATTGAAATAACATTACTTAGCTGGTTGGCGATTTTTATCATCTCGCTCGCCACGGATTGCGTACCCCTGCATTAAGCTGTTTAAGTGTATAATGAACATTGTACTGTACACATTCCTTAAGAAGTAATAAACACTGAAAAATGTTACACGCTTCTGTCAGATGGAGATCTGTTGCATCCATCTTGTCTTATTTCCTGCCTCGCGTTCCCAGGATATTAACTAATTTAAAATATCGAGACACTGAGAACAAACACTGCGTTCTAAAATAAATTAAAATGGACAGTAATAAACTAATGTCTTAATTAGACGACCTCCGTAGTCGAGCGGTTAAGCGTTTACAGCGAATCCAGAGGTCGCGGGTTCGTATCCTAGTGTGTGCAAATAAATTCAATTTTAATATTAAAAATTGATGGTCGTATACACATGCTTTTATTATATTATATAATTAAAATGGACAGTAATAAACTAATGTCTTAATTAGACGACCTCCGTAGTCGAGCGGTTAAGCGTTTACAGCGAATCCAGGGGTCGCGGGTTCGTATCCTAGTGTGTGCAAATAAATTCAATTTTAATATTAAAAATTGATGGTCGTATACACATGCTTTTTTCGCTAATGACAATCAGTAAGTAGGCCTCCGTGGTCGAGTGGTAAGACGCTCGATTACAAATCCAGAAATCGCGGGTTCAGACCTGGCGTGCGCAAATAAATTTTATTTGATTAATATGTGTCATAACATATAACACGTTTAACTCATATAAAATAATATATAGTATATTTGCGGCACGTTCCACAGTGGTAGAACTCCAAGCATCGTCCTGGTGCAAGACTAAGTTTGAAATGGCTTTAGACGTATTTGATGACCAGATCTGAATAGCCAGGTACTTCCCAACCTTCCTCTTCCCCTCCTCACTACCTTTAACCTCACAACATACCCCTATTGAGGATGCCATGGTCTCACCGGCTCTAGACGGTTGGGAGCAGTTGGGACTCTAGTGCGACATTCACTGTATTAAAAAAAGACCTAAGCTAGACAAATGGTGTTTCTCGGTGACGTTTGGTAAAGGGAATCACTGCCAGGAGTATATACATATACACTAATACACATATATAAAAACAATACAAATACCTGAAAATACCACATTGGAAGTAAAAAAAACTTCTGCCGTATTTCCCAACGTAATGACAATTGTCTAATTACTAACTTGGCAGTGAAATGGTTTTTGTACACTGATTCAACGGAAAATAAATACATAATGCATTTTAATCAAACTGTATTCCATTTTTATCAATTTACTTTCCCCCCTTGCAAAACGTGTGACACGCAAATTCAAATAATGTCCACGTAATAGCTTTCTCAGAGAAATTATAAAGAGGGAAGGAATTGAAAGGAAAAATACATAATTCAGAGCGATATTGATGGCGCCTTTTAAATTTGGCTTATCAGGAAATGGACAAACTGAATTTCGATTGAATTATAAATGATTGTTTCACAAGAAATGTATCTACTCTTTAAAACGTGGAATATTTAAAGATTATTTTTCTAATTCTGAAAATGAAAGATTTTAATATTTTCATAAAAGAATATTGATTTGAACAACGCTCCAAAATCGTTAATTCCGAAACGGTCCGAATTAGACTGACGTCGGTACCGCTATTGGTTGTTAACTTGCGAATTATTTAATCAAAATTTCAAAGATTCTGACAGTTTTCTTTGATTTATTAATTACTTCATGCAAAAAAAAACCCTGTAAACGACAAGTTTGTTTTGAAAGTTTAAGTACTTTTTTTCCAGTTTTTCATTAAATTTATTTTTATGCGGGTACTGTACTCAGCTTTACCCCTTGATTCATCCCTCATCTTAATTAAAAATATGAAGGCTTTAAGTCTGTAAGCACTTTAGTGTTTTGGCATGCAGAGTGGATGAACGAAGAAGAGTGTGAGAAGAATATATCGTCGCTGGAAAGGCAAAAGGGTTGAAGCGACACTTTGTCAAAAAATAGTTAAATATGCAGTATGGATCAGTTTTTTTTTTTGCATCGAATGCTCTGACTCTCGTTTGATTCTGAAGGCTTTTGTGGCCACTCAGCCATACCAATATACGAGTATATGTACATCTTGGGAGAAGGCTTGACTCAAACGACACAAGTTTGGGACTGTCGCTTCAGGAAACTCAGCGAAAGCATTGAGTTACCTAAGATGACTTTTATTTCAAACTTTAAGTGCTATGGTGTAAATTTCCCAAAATGGCTCTTCATCCCTTTTTCTTTTTCGGCGACGATACGTTATAAAGAGGGCTGTGAATGAATTGAAAGTGTGAAACCTCAGAGCAATAATATACAATAGAGAGCGCTGCTGTAGTCAGTTTTGATGAGCTTTGCCGGACTCGGCTAGACCGAGGCGTGGCTAGGGTATTTATACATCCATTCATAGCACATGTCGACAATGTTTTTGTTTATTCGTATAACCACTTTTTCATAGTATTGTTTTTAACAAAAATATAGCATATAACCTAAAAACCCGTTGAGTTATGTCAATTTATTTCGAATATCAAAACGTGTGGGCGGAGTCAACGGAGACCCGAAGAACCTTGGAGTAAATAAGAAGAACACTCTTACAATACTTTTAAAGCGGTGTGATAATTTGTGAAATTTTGTTGTCTCTTTCTTTCTCATGGTGTAAACCCGGAGAAAGTGATTTATCCCAATTTTGTATAGGTTGGGTAAAAATAATTAGCTCTCTCTCCATATATTGTTACTCCAAGTGTGAAAACATAGCAAGTACCGAAATTCAATTCAATTTGGAGGTTCGAAAATTACACCACTCCCCCATTTTATAATGTTTACAGTGTTCAGCGGATTGTGAGGCGGACTGTACCCTTTCGAGACCCGAGCAAATGAAAGGGTTAAAACCGTGCTTTCAAGATGATTGATATCGTTAGTTGCGTCCCGCTCGCTCTCGTGGAATTAAGGATGTTGTAACCGACGTTTCCGCTTCGAGCCTTAGCGAGCCGTTTCTGTTTGTAATGCAACGCAAACAAAATTGAGTGCATTAATGGAATGATTAGATATGGTCCTGCCGCCGAGAGACTCGCCGTTATCTCTCTTTCTATTGCACGCGTCGTTTATCAGAAAGAGTGAGAGGTTATAAAGGAGATATCGGCGGTATGCTTTTACGAGGTCGCTGAAGGATATCGCCCGCTATCGAAAACTAAAAATAGGTATTGTGTAATTAATTCTGTAGATTGGGTATGGAAAACATGTATTTATGAAAGTTCCTTGCGACAATGTCATTTATAGGGTTCATAAAACGTTCATTATGAACAATTATATGCGCGATAAAATCATGCACCTATGACCGTGTTAAAAATGCGGATATCCGGAAAGAATGCAAGGCTGATGTAAACGTAACGAATAGGATTAAGGAAAGGACGCTTAGATGGTTTGGCGTGTAGAGCGGACGAACGAGGAAAGGAGTGTGAGAAGAATATATCTTCGCTGGAAAGGCAAAAGGATTTTAGCGACACTTACACAGATATGCAGTTTTTAACAGTTTTTTTTCTGCATCGAATGCTCCGACTCTCGTTTGATTCTGAAGACTTTTGTGGCCCTTCAGCCACATAAAATATATTAACCATTTGGGAGAAGGCTTGACTTAAGCGACACAAGTTTGGGACTTTTCAAACTTTTTGTCACTTTAGGTAACTCAGTGAGAGCATTAAGTTACCTGGGTTAACTTTTTTTTCAAAAATCCTACCAGGTACTTAAGACTTGTGAATTTTATTGTAAAATAAATAAAACTTTAAATATCTGGTGTAAACTTCCCAAAATGGCGCTTCGGCCCTTTTGCCTTTTCGGCGACGATATGACCTAAAAGTGAATGGTAGAAGATGACGGTGACGCCCGAGGAAGACATGGCACGATAAAGTGAATCAAATACTTGTATACAAGTCAGGCCATGTCAAGAGTCAGAATAAAAATAGCTAATTCTCCAGTGTATGTATTTATATATTTATTATTAATTTATTGTCTGTATCTGTATTTTCTCCAAATAAACATTAAAAAAAAACAAGAGTATGTAGGAGACAATTTATGAATGTGAATGAAGCAAAGAGTGTGTGCCAAAACCGAGTTGTATGATTAGTTAGTTCATTGTGAAAATATATTAGTTAGATTGCTTAATTAATTTTATGTATTCGATACAGAAATAAAATTAGCTTTATAATGTTGGTACTCTTTGGCATGAAGGCATAAAGTTTGGTGGGCGCATAACACGCAAGCGCGGTTAAAACGACACCCTTACCTTAGCACAATGGCAATAATGAGTGCGTAGTTTAATAATTGATAATTAGCAATGCGGTATGCAACGCGGGACAGCGACTGCATACCAATTAGTCACCAATAGGCGCTGCATTATGCGGTGCATTCCTCGGCGGTTCGGCGGACGCATTTATTATTATGATCACAATTCACTTGCTGCCAGAATTCTATATGATATTATTTGCTTAATGCGCTCAGCGTATCGGAAATATTTGATTAAAACGCGTTGATTGATTTGGTGGTTGGAAATAATCATTTTGGTTGTCTAGTTATAACAGACCTGATATTTAATGATTTTAATGATTTCAAATTTTTAATTTTATTGTTTACATAACTATTTTTTTATTTAAGACCTGACCGGTTTCACCTTATGACGGGCATCTTGGTGTATTTTGATTCCTTATGTTATAAGGAATGAAAAAATACCAATAGGTAAAAAATGTATTTTTTTTACTTGTTACAGTATTGAACTAGCACAGCGATTTGTCGTCATAGCTCGCCGTTTTTGAGTTTTAGCTGGTTTAGACTAGAGATGATCGATATTCTTGTCCCGGTTAAAAGGAACCGGTTCCAAGCCGGTCACTTGGAAGGAACCGTTTTTATGTTAATTTGCTTGTAATTTTTTTTGGGGGAGGAGGACTTTTGTCGATTTGCTAGTACTTTTCGATTTGAATATAAAAATCTCCTTTGTGGAACTTTTCTGGCACCAGGAACCTGTTCCAAAAAGAACTAGATAAATAACCGGTTCCTCGCCGGTCACCGGTAGCTGGAACCGCAGGTACACTTAATTCTGATATCGACCATCTCCAGTTTAGACACTTGAATTTCCGCTTTATACTCGTAGTTAAGATCAAAGAATTTAGTTGGAAATTGGATAGAGAGTTCAGATACAATTTCGCAATTGATGGATTTCAGAGATTCTGGGTAGCGGACCGTCATAGGCTGGGCAGAACTGCGAAATGTGAACAATCCCGAAATAGCCAAATATCGGAGAATGTGAGGAATGCGTGTATTTAACAGTAGTCATAATCCTCGGTCAACACGTGCAGGCAAAAACAAACATTCCATTAGTGCAATAGGCAGGATGACGTCAAAACATTCCTTATATTTTGAATTTTCGAAGGAAGCAAACACTTTGTAGCTTGACATTATAATTTTAAATAAAAAATAATTTTGTTTTAAGCCACTTTATTTAAACACAAAATAAAGTGGCTTAAAACAAAATTATTCCTTATATTTTGATTAAACGGAAGGATGTTGTAGATACATTTGAAAAATAAATAAATCTTAACTACCAAGGGTCAGCACCCAAAAATAGACACTTTTGGCTTTCTAGTACAAGCGGTTAATTCTATATGGATAGTTCTTGGAGTAACAATGTATGGAGAGAGAGCTTATTATTTTTACCCAACCTATACAAACTTGCGATAAATCACTTTCTCCAGGTTTTTACGTCGTACACCATGGGAGAGAAAGAGAATAACAAAAATAACACACCGCTTTTATGTAATGCAAGGATGATCTTGGTCACCCGCGTCTCCGGGGATTCCGCACACATGCTTTGATTTGCGACTAAACTGGACACAACTAAACGGTTTTTTAGATTATATGCTACATTTTTGTTGATAGCAATACTGTGAAAGAGTGTTTTTACGAATAAATAAAAACATTATGTCGACATGTGCTATGAATGGATGTATAAATACCCTAGCCCTAGGTCCTAGCCACGCCCAGGTCTGCCGAGTCCGGCAAAAATCATCAAAAACTGACTACACTGCCTTGGATAGGTACCACTCTATGTACTCTAAGAGGTAGTTAGAAAAATGTCTGAGGTTTCCAGTGAATACAATTATTACACAGTAATCTTTTAAATTCCTTATGAAAAGCATACTAGAAATTTTGGTAAAAAGTTCAAAAATGCCTTTTCTGGTTTGAAAACTAAACCTTTTACTGACATTTTAGTATGTTTTTTGTAGAATTTAAAGTATTACAGTTGTAAAAACTGTATTCAAACTGCAGACATTTTTCTAACAACCTATAGATTTTTTTTCCGATACACCATTTGTAGGAATGCTTGCATTTGAATGCTAGAAAGTAACTGTAGTGTCATTTTTGAGTGCTGACCCTTAAAGTAAGAAAACTAACGTAAGGCCTACTCAGGAGTGAACGAAATCCAGAGGTTGCTAGAGAAATTCTGAAAACGAAAAGAACCGGATATTTTTATTTCCGAAAATTAGGAACCGGTTCCTTGGAGAAATAATATCGACGGTTCCAGTGACCGACTTGGAACCGGTTCCTTTTAACCGGGACAGGAATATCGGCCAAATTCTTTTTAGTATCTGTATATTTCTGTTTCATATTTTCGTTGAAGATAATTGATATTATTTCAATTATATCAAAATTTAATTAAGCTTTAAATTTAATTCTAATTTTAAAAATAAACTGAATAATTTAGTCAACGCTATGAATTGTTTTGTCATTTGATACTTTGTACTTAAACAGGATTCGACTGTTTGCTTATAAACCCATTCTGGGAAAGGCAAGTCCAAAGTAAATAAGTTTTAGTTGATTTTAATCGACTTAATGAGGAAAGGGAGAGTAATTGGAGAGGAAACAATGAGTTGCATTGTTTTGGGCGGGATACAGCTAATTATAACCGGTATTTGGATAAGCTATGGGTGGGAAGCCACCAAATAAACAAGATAATAAACCGTAATGAAATCGACCACTATTTATGTATTTATAAACTACCGAACTATTGTCCAAATACAATAATAATAAAAAATACATAACACGAAATGGGAAAAAAGAGCAACAGAGAAAAAACAGCACATACGTAATATTATAAAGAAGCAATGACAAAAATAGGACAAAATATACATTAGAAAGAACATTCAAGTTCAATTAAAAAAATCATTTAGACTGGTACCCAAAATATCAAGACGATTGCTTGAGTTAACAAGTCTCGACATTCTGGACAGCGGAGAATGATATCCATAATTAGTAGAGTGATGATTGAGGAACAGTAGTGATGTTTTTTTTTTTTAATTGGACAATTGTCCGTTAATAATAAATAAATAAAATTTCAATGCAATGATGATATTTTGACAAGGTTCCACCTGACACAGCAATGTCATGCGATAGTGGACGCTAAAGAAAGCTTATTTAGAGTTCACTATCGCAAACATTACCATGTCAGATGAAACCTTAATATTTCAAGGGGTCGATTTGCTAAATCAATAACACAAGTGGTCAATTTATACTAACAGTGGGATTATTGTTATGCTTTTTATCAGTTGCTAATTCAATTGGTTTATTGTCGGAAAAAGAGAATAATAAAGCCTTAAACGACATACAATATAAAGAAGAGTGCGAAAACACTGTTAGGTGTAACGGAAGAATCAAGGAAGATAAAAAAGATAATTGTATGGGTTTTAAGAAGCCCCAAAAAGTGGAGACAAAAAGCTCTAAGGAGTATTTTTTCAGCCCATAACAACCTTAAAGGATGTAGTCAATGGCCGCAAATTAGATGCGGGAGTTGTCATTTGCTATAAATATACGCTGTTAACATTTTTACTTCCAATACGTACAGGGAAAGGGTAATATTTGTGTGCGCAAGGAAGATCGGAATGAGTAAAAAAAAACAAGTTTTGAGTTATGTATGCAGAATTGTTGTCCCTTAGATACATATCTAGCAAGGAAAAATGAGAGAAGTCAAAAAATAAAATAATTTGCGATTATTTTTTTAAGAAGGACATATGACATGATTGTATACGAAAAACAAAATTCCTAAATTTTGTTTTGGCTCTCCTGAAAAAATTTTTTCGCACAAGAAAATTTTGTGATCAATTTATTTAATATTTACTGAACCTTATTTCCTTTCACATGTCAACGAGAACTACTCGATCCAAAATTCTATTAAGCTGTAACAATAATATCAGGAATAAATCTTTCAGATACTCGCTTGTACCTATTGCATAGTAATAATACATACGCAGAGGTGACTGATGTATTTAACTGCACGTAATGAAGATACAAGAAGGCTTTAATATCATATATCTTTAATCTATATTCATTTTATGTAATCAAAAACTATTCTTCACTACTTTAAAAGTATTCTTTATTTTGTTTGTGCAAATAATTTTAATTTTTTCATTGTTTAATGTAAACGTTTATAATTTCTAATTTTGAAACTGTTAATTCGTGGTGGAATTCCATTTTAATGATTTAATAAAACAAATATATAACTTTATTCCACTTTTATTTTATGACTGGACCGGTTTCAGCCTATGACGGCCACTAGTCTGAAGATGGCGGTCCAGTCATAAAATAAAAGTGGAATAAAGTTGTATTTTTTTTTTAATTTTTATATGAATACCGCACAAGAGTCTCAACTGCTCCCAACCGTCTAGAGCCAGTGAGACTATGGCATCCGTAAATAGGGTATGTTGTGAGGCTGAAGGAAGTGGTAAAAAAAAAACAAGAAGGAGGGATGGGAAGAGGAAGGTTGGGATGTACCTGGCTATTCAGATCTGGTCACCAAACACGGCCAAAGCACATTCAAGCAACTTTTAGATTCTGAATGGTGGTTTTTCACCAGGGCGATTTATATAGAGTATCTACCACTGTCTGGAACGTGCGATGCAAATATGCTTTTATTATTTTCATATTAATCATTAAATGTGTTATGACACATATTAATTAAATAGTATATTGGCGCACGCCGGGTTTGAACCCGAAGGCTTTTATCATAGTTAATCTATATTCGTTTTAATCAAACACTATTCTTCACTACTTTAAAAGTATTCTTTATTTTGTTTGTGCAAATAATTTTAATTTTTTCACTGTTTGTTGTAAACGTTTATATGCAAAAGGGGCGTATACAATAAAACAAAATATTTTAATTAGTTATTTGTTCCAATAATTATTATAACCTTTCTTATGAAAAATGCAGAATGAATGCAAGAACTTTTTATAAGTAAATTCACAAGGAAACGAAACAGTCTGGTATATTACGAGTTATCTCATGGAAATTAAGTAAATTATCGAATGAATCAGAAAATGACATGTGTCAATCCGAATACTAATAAATCAATTAATGAAATCGATATCAAGCCGTTAAACTCAATAAAAATGAATTGATGCCGTTTGGTGATTTTATTTTTTAAATGTTCGATGTGGGTTGATAAATTCTAAAAATCTGTTGATTAAATATCATGTATGGAAATTTGAAATAAATATTGTTTGAAGTAGGTGAAACATTATTAATATTGTAGAAGTTTTAATGGTTGGCAAGTCTAATAATGTAAGTAAATATGTGTTCCCCTGTAACAATAAGGCTAGGCGCGCACGGGTGACATTTGTCTCGGCAACAGTTTTGTCACCATCTCCAAATCTATTGCAGTGTATGGAGGTTCGCGCACGCAGCGACGTGACATTAGGGTGACTTTTGAGTGACGAAACTATCTCCGTATTTGTTGAGAGTACTTTTGTATGGATGCTCGTGCACGGATGACAAAATGTCATTCGGTGACTCATCCGCCTGTTCGATATTCATTACCGGAATGACAGGGTGACGGGTGACAGTCACTCACCGTGAGCGTGCTCGATTGGAAGATAGTGACGAAACATTTGCCGTGACAAAAGACACCCGTGGCCTAAAACAACCTTTTTATAGTGAATACCGCACAAGAGTCAAAACTGCTCCCAACCGTCTAGAGCCAGTGAGACTATGGCATCCCCGAATCGGGGTATGTTGTGAGGCTGAAGGTAGTGGGGAGTGAAATGAGATGGGAAGAGGAAGGTTAAAGTACCTGGCTATTCAGATCCGGTCACCAAACACGGTTAAAACCATTTCAAGCAACGTTCGCGTACATTTTTTTAAAACTTTGAACCTACATACATACGTACGTGTAAAAATCAAGCTTCGCCAACCACTAAAAATGAAATATTTCGTTAATAAAGAAGAGTATGATAGGATATACGAGTATATGGTTATTTGAAAACCCCTTTTACGAAATGAAAACCTGCGGTTTATAAAGTTATCAGGTTCAAGATAAATTGCGTAATCCATTTGTTTAACTGAACCCTTCTCTGTGTTCATTGATTATTTATTTAAGCTCCCCGAAAAAGTCGAAAGAAAAAACAAATCAGAACAAGCAAGAAACACTTTATAACTTTCCCCCAAAATGTCTATGAAAAACGATGACTATCAAAAATTTCCGATGAAGCAATCTATTTACAGGCATAATGCAACCATAGATATCGATATACCCTTGGAGTAAGAATATATATGGAGAGAGTGCTAAATATTTTCACCCAACCTATACAAATTTACGATAAATCACTTTCTCCGGGTTTTTACGTCGTAAACCGTGAGAGAGTAAGAGACGAGACAAGTTGTCACGTAATATTGCACTTTTAGGTATGTAAGCATGTTTTCCGTATTCCGCGTCTCCGGCGACTTCGCCCTCCGCATTTTGTGATGCGACATAACTCAACGGTTTTTGAGGTTATATCCTATATATTTGTTGATAACAATACTGTGAAAAAGTGGTTGTACAAATAAACAAAACATTATGTCGACATGTGCTATGAATGGATGTAAAAAATACTAAAAAGATGTGTCCATGAAAACCCTAGCCACGCCGAGTCGGGAAAAAACCAACAATCCTGACTACACTGTTTCGCAAAGCTATCCCTCCTGTATATTATTGCTCGAGGAAATACCATAGATGATGTTGTATTCTAGTTTAATTTCCCGGCATTCTACAACCATAGATATCGATATACTACAGATGCTGTTTTATACTAGATTATTTCCCGGCATACTACAACCATAGATATCGATATATTATAGATGATACTGTATACTTATACATTCTGCATGTTTAGTGTTGCCACGAGTAATTTGATTTATTGTTGAAAGTCTCCGAGGGAGTTATTATTTAACGATGGCAAGGAACAATAGGCTCATCAAGTTATGACGAGGTGACTCATCGCCCCATACAAGGATATGAAAGGAACCCTATACAAACTAAGCACAATATGAGATCGAAATTATGATGAAACAGGACACTTAGCTTTGAACTTGAGAGTTATAATCACTTGCTTGAGAAATTTATATTTAATTACTGAATAAGTAACTTTAAATAATGTTACATTATATTACGAGCATCACTGATCGTGAGGAACGAAATAATATACAAGATAATTAAACTGATCAGGAGAAGATTGATTACAAACGTAATTAAAGACGCCGCACCTCATATACGTGACTGGTAGAGGTGCAGTTCTGTCAAGTTCTTTGGGTCTTCAGTCTGAAAATTGATGATGATAGCTTACCTCCGATAGGAGGGCACCAGAAATTTAGATAAATGTTACGTTACACATGTACGTACCAATATTGATTTCTTTAGAGTTCATTTATATAAAAAGCATAATGCTAAAGCATGACAGAAAACAACAATCGCTTTCCGGGTATTAGCCGAGCGTTGCTAAGGGACCAGCCGTAGCTTGGATAGAGCACGTAGTTGCGTTAATAACTTTTGTCTCTTTTTCGCATAGGAAGGTTCCTCACCCACAGTGTGGGTCATGAGTAAAAAAAAATGACCAGTCAATATTGAAGAGCATTATCAAAAAATGAATCACTGCCATTTCGAAATGGAACTGTTGTCTATGCTTTATTGCGGCGAAAGATGACGCTTTTGTTATTTTAATAAACGTAGAAAAGACGGGGCGAATGAATCATGATTGTGATTGTGGGGAAGACTGACTCACCCACAAAACAGATAAATTTTTCTGATTCACAGATGAGAAGACCATAGACAATAGGCGACCCTTTCGAGCATTGAAATCGCACCGTTTTGTAATTCGGCCCAGTCTGGATGGGCAAAAGTTACACCGAGAGTACAGTGACTCAGGGGCGGGTGTGTCCGCCGGCCTATGTATTGCGAGAGGGATAAAAATATATAATTACAAGCCATAATGAAAGGAAGATGGGTGCTAATTAAAACGGTATTAATGCTGGGGGAGCTGAGATACCCACTTAATCGCCGCGATGAAGTTTAAATTGTTTTAATCTGTGTGCGCCTATCGTTCCGTATGGAAAGTTTGAAGTAGGTAGGTACCTATATAATATATTCTATATCTAGTAAGCGTCGCTCAGCAAGTTGCCATCTAATAAATCAAGCCTCACAATGGATCGGTATTAAAAATTGTGTAGATTACGGGTAGGAACTTATCACAAAAGAAAAGTTAAAAAAAAACTAATAATTTTAAATAAAACCGTATAGTTAGAAACTTTCTTTTGACTACGGGAAGGTACTTGTTCCATATAATGGAATATTTAAAAACATGCCCAGTAAGAATCTAGATCTCTTAGCAAATTGCTAACTAACTAACTGAATAACCATCACGCCGTTTCCTCGCAGGGGTAGGCAGAGAGGACGGACCGCCATATAACTCTGTCTTGGCACACACTCCTTGCTTCATTTACATTCATACATCGTCTCTTTCTACATACTCTTCTGTTATTCTGACTCTCCACATGACCCGATTCAAGTATTTGGTTTACTTGATTGTGCCATGTCTTTCTCGGGCGTCCTAGACTTCTTTCATTCACTTTCGCATCATATATTATTTTCACACTCCTTTCTTCGTTCATTCGCTCTACATGCCCAAACCATCTAAGCGTCCCTTTCTTGATCATATTCATTACGCTCTCATCAGCCTTGCATTCTTTCCGGATATCCACATTTTTAATACGGTCATACATGGTTTTACCGCACATACGTCTCAAAGATCTCATTTCCACAGCATTCAGTCTACTTTCATCTTTCCTCTGCCAGTTCCATGCCTCACTGTCATAGCAAATTTAATGTCAAAAATAAAATAAAATCATTTTTGATGTGTATAATAAAACCATAAAATGATGTTTTTTTAAGAAAGACAAACATTCCCGGGTTACGAATAACCTGACAATATTTGAAAACCTACTACTGCCATAAAAATAAGCGGAAGATGTTGCTTGTGCAATGATGGAAGACTTGGCTAGCAGAGGAATTGAACCCACGACGCCCGAGTGGGAATCCGACGCGTTTGTCTTTACTACAGTTCCGTACTTATTAAAAATGCCATTTATTTTGGGGGTACCTACAATGTGGAAAGTTTGATATATATCGAGGAAGCATCTTTCTCATCAAGTTGCCAGAAAAAATGAACAATTTTTAATAAAAACATAATTTATTTTGGCTCAAAATTTTGTTGATCTGGGGGTAGGTACTGCTTCCACGTGGAAAGTTTGAAATATATAATAATATCGAGGAAACATCTCTCATCAAGTTGCCAGATAATAAAAAAAAGCTTATGAAATAAAACCATATGTTTCCGTATTTGGAACGTCGTTGATTTCGGGTGGGTACCTACCTGTATATACTTTTCCAGCCGTTCGAACTGCGAACATCCCTTCCACGCGTCACCGACGCGCCGGGGAAGTGGCAAGCTAACCGAAGGTCCCGCCCAAAAGGGAAGAAGCAAGGTTATTAAATTCAACGGGTTCGAAGCGGTGGTTCGGTGCCTTTTTGCGAGGTAGCTCAGGTCTGGGTGGCGGACCGAGAGAGCGCGGATACAGCATATTGATCGCGCACCACGCCCTCTGCCGTCTGGGCGAAATCCTGTTCAAAGTTGGGATACTATTTCGCACTAGGGTGATTCACAACAATGCACGATAAACTTTATTTAAATCTACCAAATACAAAATGTATTATGTTCATTTGGGAGCGAGGGTACAAAACGTACATTCAAATATATTATCTGTCATCCACCCCAATTGGAGCGACGTAAATACGACAACTTTTGATGAGGTTTGAAGTTTTAATATTATGTTAAGATAGATAACACGGGGAAATGCTCGAATTTTAAACGTATTAATATGTGCATAACTTGTAAGGGAGATTTCAAAATTTATTGTTTAACGTATGAGATGATAAAATTTGTATTGCTAAAGCAAATTTTTCAGTCTTTACGTTTTTTTTTAAAAAGAAAGTCAAGCATTCCCGGGTTACGAATAACTCGACAATATTTAAAAAAACTCCTAGTGCCATAGAAATAAAAGCGGAAGATATTGCTTGTGCAATGATGGAGGACTTACCTAGCAGAGGAACTGAACTCACGACGCCCGGGTGGGAATCCGACGCGTTTGTCCAATCAGTTACTAACCGGTCAAATTTTGATATTTGACACTACATATCATTTTATTGGTTGAAAAACATTTTAATTGTTACATTATTATCTATCACATTTAGAAATGTATAAATCTTGAATCTACAATGCACGTAATACAAACAATATGGCGTTTTTCATATGCAAATGCATTGATTACTCGTGATGGAAATGGCGTTGCGGGCTGAAAATAATTGTGTTGATCTTAAAATTTCAGACAGAAAGAGCTTATACACACAAAGCTCGTCGTTAAAAATCAAAAGTAGATTATTTCAGAGCATTGAACGTCGCATCTCGCGTTTATGGCAACAAATAAAACGAATTAATTGCTACATGAAAGGGTTTAAATTGTAAAATAAATACAGCTCAAAACGATTCAGAAACCGGTAAGGCCGCTGCTATGTTTTTAATGACCCGAGCGCAAGAAAAAAACGCCTCAATTATATTTATTGGAGCAATTCTCTCGGGTAATTGATAATGAATATATCTTCTATTTAGTTACCGACATCTCTGCTGCCGAGAAATACGGTTTGATTGGGCTCTCAGAAAGGTATCGGTTTCCTTTCAATTGGGAAATCACGGCTATTAAACGGAAGAACAAAGATGTAGGCGTGGATGAAAAATGGTGATAAGTAGATAGCTTCGTCCAGACAGTTCGCGCGACGCACGTGAGTCATTCACACTAGAAAAAAAATGCAGTCAAAAGGGCAAAATAAAGTGTATGAAATCAATTGCGACTGTAATAATATATTCGGGGCTTCCCATAAATGTTCAAGTATTAATACTCACTTGCTATTTGAGATAGACTCATGCGCTAGACTCGCGGTGTCAGGACAAGGCTAATGAAGTAATAAATAATTAAGCCGGCTTTTGTAAGTGCCGGTTATCTGATTATAATAATACCTTCCTAATACTTGTTAACTATTCTGTTAAAGTAACTTGTTATTACGCGTGAACAATATTGAATAACGTGAATACGCTGTTCAGATTATCAGTCAAATAGTTGTTTCGGCGTGTTCTAGCCAAGAAAGCCTCAAAAAGTATCGCCATTGTTGCCATGGCAGTTGTTTTTTTGATCAGGGTAGGCAGTAGGAAACACGGATTAATTGGTAACAGAGATAGGTACCAACATATGTCACCGATTCCTATTGGATTTGTTCTGTAAAAGCACTGCCTAGACACTAACACAAACGAGCCACTTGAACGCGCAACAACACACGGCATACATATTTTGTGCAATCTAGTCAACATAGAATAATCTACGTTGGCGGCGTTTGAGCATATTTAGTTACTGCTTTTGACACGAGTGCACGCCTCTGTGAACAAAGCATGACTTACTGTCAATATCACGTTTCGATTTGATTGGAAACCTCTTTAAAAAATCGCAAAGTATTGACATTCGCAATAATGAGAATTGATTGAGCGTATTAAATTTTAGTACAAGATGTTCTTTTTTTAATTTTGTATGCTGATCTGGAGACGATAATTTACAAAGACAGCATTTTATTTATCAGTTTTTTTTTTGTATTATGTATCATCTTTCGGCAAACAATGTGTACCAGGCTTAAAAAGTCTGGGACACCACAGAAAGACGTGGCACGAATAAGCGATCAAATACTCGAGTCGAATCATGCCAATAGTTTGCAATGGGAGGGCACTCTTGCTGTTGAATCGAATCGCTTCGGATATCGATATTTTTTGCATCAGCGAAACTGTATTTAAACAGCAAGTTTTATTGCTGCTTGCTTAACTTGTATTTACCATATATCTATTCTGTTTAGTTATAAAATCTTGTCTTATATTGTATATTATATGCAGTGTACTCTGTTTTTTGTTTACTCTATATATTTTTTTGTACATATCTTTAATAACGCCTTAAAATTTTATTTTGTAATGTTATTAAAACGAATAAAGAAATTGAATTGAATAACGGAAAATGGTATGTGTCGTATTTCATGCTATCTGCCTTTTCAAAAATGGAGTGTTGGTTAGGTTAGGTTAAGTTTAGTTTACCATGGAGTTATGGAATATACCGTGGTAATTTCTCCTTATGCGGAAAGATACGAGTAAGAATGTACTCGTTTATTATAAAATGTCCGCAGAAATATGCCGAAGCATTTCCACAATGTGGTATTATTTAATTAACGAAAGGGGTGGCCAACACACAAGTGATTACCCCCTTCACGAGCGGCTGTGAATTTTATATCTCTGGCTAGACATCAGCACCAGGGGGGTGGGAATAATTTGAATGTTTGAAACAATATGGGACCGAGTACAGCGTCAGCAGTAAGCCCCAGCGAGGAGGAATGTATTATTTTATCTCCCTGTGTTTGCAAATATTGCGCATACAAACCGTCTCTGGGACAAAACAGATGCAGATTTTTTATGGGGCTTTTAGACGAATCAATCACTATAAAACGTCTGAAAGTATTTACGACCAGGCAGTAAATATAACGAGTTTTGGATTAAAGCTATGAGATAAAGACGAATTAGCAAGCGAGCTTCGACCAAGCGGCCTAATCTATAGAACGGAAAGCAGAGCTTAAAGTTCTAAAAGAAATTATGCAATTATTTTGATAGAAGCATCGGATAATGTGTTTTTTTTTAAATCAAAGTTTGTTGAATATTGATTTATGCATATTTTTGGTTGTTTTTATAAGTTGATGCTTCAGAAGATTTTTTTGACATAGTATATCGTCGCTAGAAAGGCAAAAGGGCCTAAACGACACTTTGGTCAAAAATGAGTTAAATATGCAGATTTAATCCGTTTTTTTCTGTATCGAATTGAATTACTCAAACGGTTCTAGCAGCCTTAACACCCAGTTAAACTCGAACAAAAAACAGATTTTTCGTAATTGTTAATTTGTTTGTACTTGACGGTTCGTTTTCTTTAGTCAACATTTAACACTTATTTTTCAAAATTAAAAAAAAATACAGTGACATTAAATACATATATCGTCGCCGGTAAGGCAGATGTGCTGAAGCGCCATTTTGGGATGTTTACAATAAAATTTTAAATTTATTATTATTAAATCATTCAAATAATTATTGTTTTACCCGAGATAAGTAGAAAAATAATAAACAAAAAATGTTTTTAAATAATATAAATATCGTCGCAGGAATGACAAAAGGGCTGAAACGCCATTTTGGGAAGTTTACACCAGAGCACTTTTACAATAAAATTAAGTCTTCAGTACCAGGTTGTATTTTCTAAACAAACTCAGGCAAATCAATGCTCTCACCGAGTTACCTGATGCGATAAAAGCTAAAAAAACGTCCCAAACTTATGTCGCTAGAGTCAAGGCTTCTCCCAAATGGTGAATATATTTTAGATGGCTTAAGGGCCACCAAAGCCTTCAGAATCAAACGAGAGTCAGAGCATTCAATGCAGAAAAAATGACTGATCAAAACTGCATATTTTACTCATTTTCGACCGAAGTGTCGCTTAAGCACTTTTGCCTTTCCACCGACGATATACTTTATCGATTTGCTTGGAAACATTGTTAACTGTTACCTATAAACCAATATTCGCGGTCAGATTGAAATATGACACCTTTGTGTTGAACATTGTATGGTTTCCGGATTAATTACCTAAAGCCTGACTCCACCTAGGCCCCGTTGTGAAAAGCTTTTGTAGCTTCAACCTGTCACAGCTTGACCTTTGGGGACTGCTCAAAGAGCCACTTAAAGCTTTCAAGTGCCTTTGAGATGTTTATAAATTTATATTATTCATCCGACAGTCAAAAACAGTATATTTTTCTTCATTATTATTATTGTGTGTATTACAACTTTTATGTTATTATTATTATTACTATGTATTATTATCAATTATGGAAGGTATTGCATTGCACTACTACTGCATACCTTCTGGAATAAAACTATTATTATTATATTGTCGCTGGAAAGCCAAGGGCTTAATAATAATAATAATAATATTTGGATGATTTTTATAGCGCCGTTTTTGTGGAAAATCACCTCAAGGGCGCTGCTTAAGCGACACTTTGGTCAAAAATTACTTAAATATGCAGTTTTTTTCCAATTTTTTTTTCTGCATCGAATGTTCGGACTCTCGTTAGATTTTAAAAACTTTTGTGACGCTTCAGCCATCTAAAATATATTTACCATTTATTTAATAGTAAATACAGCAGAAGAATCTCAACTGGTCTCAACCGTCTAGAGCAAGACTATAGAATTCCTAATTAGGGTATGTTGTGAGGCTGAAGGTAGAGGGGAGGGGAAGGAGATGGTGAAGAATAAGGTTGGGTAGTACCTGGCTATTCAGATCTGATTACCAAACACGGCCAAAGCCATTTCAAGCAACGTTTCGATTCTGAATGGTGGTCTTTCACCGGGGCGATACTTGGAGTATCTACCACTCTGGGGAGAAGGCTCGACTCAAGCGACACAGGTTTGAAACTTTTTTTTAGCTTTTTTCGCTTCAGGTAACTCAGTGAGAGCATTGAGTTAACTTTTTTTTCATAATCCAACCAGGTACTGAAGACAAAATAAACTTTAAAGTGTAAACTTCCCAAAATGGCGCTTCAGCCCTTTTTCCTTTCCTGCAACGATATATATTTTGAGGTCTAAATCATTTTGCTTAAGCGTAAATTTCACATTAAAAACTTGTAGCTGTATGCTATAACTTGTAGGTTATTGAAAGCAATGATTGTGCTAATCTTAAGCCTTATTTACATTGGATAGAATGTGCATTTTGCGACACATAAAGTACTTAAAAACGCAAGAATGAATTTATCACAAACGAGGAGATATCCGTGACATACACTTTGAAATAAACCGACATCTTTATAGCCATCAAGAGCGCTATAAAAAACTTATTTAAATAACATTAAACATACTTAGCTATAATGATTAAATGCGAATTAATCAAATGCACGAAAATTGGATTAAGATTTACAGACATTTCGCGATGGCTGTGATGAGTTCAGATATGTGGAAAATAACTGCTTAGAATGAAAAAAAAACTAAACATCCAAATTGTCGTCCTAGGCAGAAAATGAACCGCCTCTCAAGAGTCCTTGCTTCATCCACCTACATACATCGTCTTATACATACTGTCCTGTATTTTGATATTTTTTGTTATTCTCAATTGTCTGGAGCCAGTGAGACTATGGCATCTCCATTTGGGGTATGTTGTGAGGCTGATGGTAGTGGGGAGTGAAATGAGATGGGGAAGAGGAAGGTTGAAGTACCTGGCTATTCAGATCTGGTCACCATTGGCTAAAGCCATTGCAAGCAAGGTTTTGATTCTAAATGGGGTTTTTTTAACAGGACGATATATCTAACTCAGGGATATTAATGGTGGATTCACACCAACGTCCGGATCCGCTCAGTGACGATACTGTTCCGCAAGAGAGCTTATTGATATGGTATGAATATCAATCAAGGAGTATGTGCCAAGACAAAGTTGTGTGGCAGTATATCCTCTCTGCCAACCCTTGTGATATTTAACTACTTAGTTAAATAATTATTTTGATGTGTAAAAATACTTACATCGCAGATTTTTTTTTTTTTTAACTTTTTTTTATCACTAAATAATATTTTTTTTAAAATTAAAATTTATTAAAAATATTATTTAGTGATAAAAAAATGGTTTCTAATAAAAAAAAAATTTGCGATGCAAGTATTTTTACACATCAAAATAATTATTTAACTAAGTAGTTAAATATCACAAGGGTGGGTAGAGAGGATATACTGCCACACAACTTTGTCTTGGCACATACTCCTTGATTGATATTCATACCATATCAATAAGCTCTAGTGCGGAACAGTATCGTCACTGAGCGGATTCGGACGTTGGTGTGAATCCACCATAATATGACATGGCCTGAGTTAAGATTTGAATCACTTGATCGAACTATGTCTTCCCGGGTCGTCCTACATAGTTTTCCATAGACTTGCGCGTCTTACATCGTCCATTGTTTTTGTGTGTACGACAGTTCTACACGCCCAGACCCATCGACCTACATACTCGTAGATGGTCCAAATTATCTTAAGAAATTTAGAGAATGTTAATCTCTCCGTGGTTAAAACTCTGTTCAAAACAGTTGTAACAACGTCTAGACATTATTAAACAGTGTTTCGGTATGAATTACACGTTTCTTGGATCGCGTCAGCCAAATTAAATCCGACATGTGTCGGGGAGGGAAGGATCATCAATCTCCTCGCGGCTCTCCCTCTTCGGGGAACGTAAAGTCAGATAAAAGTCACAGCCTCCGCCCGGGGAGGGGAAGGAGATAGGGGAAGGCATTAGGCATGATCCGGCAAAAAATACACTAACGGATTTCTTCTCAGATCCCGGGGTGGAATCTGTAAAGTGATACAGGACAGGGTGTCCCGAGAAAAGCCATCATTTATCATATTCATTTGGTGTTTTATATGGAGAAAACGTAATTTGCACTTTATTGTTTTTTTTCAACTATAAATGTTATCTTTACATCATTTTACTTTTCCAGAGTGGTAGATACCCTAAGTATCGCCCTGGTGAAAGACCACCATTCAGAATCGAAACGTTGCTTGAAATGGCTTTAGCCGTGTTTGATGACCAGATCTGAATAGCCAGGTACTTCCCAACCTTCCTCTTCCCAATCTCCTACCCCTCCCCACTACCTTCAGCCACACAACATACCCTATTTGGGGATGCCATAGTCTCACTGGCTCTAGACGGTTGGGAGCAGTTGAGACTCTTGTGCGGTATTCATTTAAAAAAAACAAAAAATATATTTCAAAGCTTTTTATCATTACGAAGCTATGAACCCAAATATTTGTACATAATACAGACCTTGACACTGAATAAAACTTATCCTGAAACTAAGCCAATAGATCTTTCAAAACTCCATAGCTCACGATGGAAATAACGTTGTGACCTGAAAATAGTTAGTCAGGGTATGCTGTTAGGCTGAAGGGAGTGGGAAGGAGATGGGGAAGAGTAAGGTTGGTAAATACCCGTCTATTCAGATCTGGTTATTTAAGATAGCTAACACTCCCGTTGCGAAGGGGGTTTTAATATCACCCCGAAAGACAGTTTTGTGCTCTCGTATTACCAAAGATTATGTCATGAAAACGCTTTAATAAGCAAGATTAAAGGGGCAACTACGTCACCCCCCTTAGTAATAATAACTTTTTTTAAATATTTAATACCGCAAAATATTCCCAACTGCTCCCAACCGTCGAGAGCCAGTAAGACTATAGCATCCCCGAATTGGGGTATATTGTGGGGCTAAAGGTAGCGGGTAAGGCAAGGAGATGGGGAAGAGGACTGTCAGGAAGTACCTGGCTATTCAGATCTGGTTACCAAACGTGGCCAAAGCCATTTCAGGCAACGTTTCGATACTGATTGGTGGTCTTTCACCAGGGCGATACACGTGCCGCAAATATACTATATATTATATTCATTAAATGTGTTATGGCACATATTAAGCAAATAAAATTTATTTGCGCACGTCGGGTTTGAACCCGCCACCTTTGGATTCGTAGTCGAGCGTCATAGATTTGGTAGAGTAGTATCTATCCAAGGCAGTGAAGTCAGTTTTTGACTTGTTTTTGATGATTTTAACCTAACGCGCACCCGGGCGTGGCTAAGACTAAGGCTACGGTATTTATACATCCATTCATATCACATATCGACATAATGTTTTTGTTTATTCGTATGACCACTTTTTCACAGTATTGAAACCAACAAAAATATAGCATCTAACCTAAAAAACCGTTTAGTTGTGTCAAGTTTAGTGGCATAATAAAAAATGTGGGCGGAGTCCCGCCGTGAACCAGGAGCTTAAGATCATCCTTACAGTATATAGAAGCGGTCTATGAAATTTGTTGTCTCTTTCTCTCTCATGGTGTACGACGTAAAAACCCGGAGAAAGTGATTTATCGCAAGTTTGTGTAGGTTGGGTAAAAATAATTAGCTCCCCCTCCATATATTGTTACTTCAAGTCGAGCGTCTTACCACTCGACCACGGAGGCCGCATTGCATTTACGTGGCGCAGTTTTGTGATATTTCACCTCAAGCGCGCTCCGCTAGGATAAACTTAAAAGTAAAGATTATGTGACCCGGTACGTTTGATTTTTACTTTCAGGTACGGAAAGATTAAAGCCTCAATTACAGTTAATTGAAGCAGTCAACCGGCGTTTTCGAGAAGTGGCGAGAAAAACGTTTAGGCGTCTACTTTGAAGCTAATAATATGTAATTCGGAGAAAGATGCTGGTAGAGTTGGTCAAATTAACGAGCCCGAAACTCCCACTGATTGACGACAAATAAAGCGAAGCTAAACGTTATTTTAAACGTCTAATAAAACGCTCAACTAACCGTGACGTAAATAAATAGCAGTCTGTAGACCGCAATTAGCCCGCGCTAGCTGCTTGGCTCACAAGGAACTGGGAGCAGTGAGCACCCCACTGTCTCCATTACCACCAATTGCAGCCAACCGCTCAATCTTTCAAAGTGCATCAAACTGTCGAAGGCGAATGTAAATCAACCGTCATTTTGCTATACCGTTTGAGTGTCACCAAAAACAATCCAAAATGCAACAATTTCAAGTAGGATTTATTAATTTTAAAATTCAATTTTTTAATTCCCTCGCCAAACACAAGAAGCTTGTTATTTATGGTGTGGAACAGTTGATGTTTATTTTGTAATACACTATAATTTTTTTTAACAATTATATTATTATAAAAAACAGAAGCTTGAACCTAAAGATTTATAGTACATACCCTTTCACCAATAATAATTATAATTTATATAGTGCCGTTTTATGAAAAATCATGTCAACGGCGTTGTACAAGTAAGCTTAACTTCACAACGATGTTTTATTAAAAAAAAAAGTCCAACACAGTGAGATGAAATATTTAAAAGAGAAATTAATTGTCTGAAGCAGGAAAAACACTCAAACAGTGAGCTATGGCGTTATGAAATTTGCAAAGTTATTATTTTGAAGCCACGGAACTTTGAAATATACATAAGTTACGTATGTTTGGTAATTTAATGGGTTCTTTTTAAAGTGAAAAATAAAAAAAACAAATAAAAAAAAGACAATGCCATATTGTTTGTTAAAATATAATATATATGTATACATATTCAAAAAAAGTGTTGAAATCTTGGGCACAGATGGGTAACAAAGCTTTCAATTTCATTTT
Organism: Drusus annulatus; assembly: GCA_022651775.1. Classification (NCBI taxonomy): domain Eukaryota; kingdom Metazoa; phylum Arthropoda; class Insecta; order Trichoptera; family Limnephilidae; genus Drusus; species Drusus annulatus. Next base: position 76,802 of record JAGWCC010000800.1, read on the forward strand.
GAAAATTTAACTCGTCTACACGGTTTGTTTTGTCACCCTAAGTAAGTTCTAAGGGTATGTGTGAAAAATATACCGAATCCAACTTCGACAAAGACGAATAATGTTTTTTTCTGACAATTTAACATGTAATCGGCGAATGCAATTTGCGTTTATGATGCATCAGCATCGTTATCATTGAATCAATCAGATAAAGCTACAATGTTGACAGCATATTGATATTACACTGTACATACAGCGGTAATCGCAAAACACGAAATTGTTGTGATAAGGTATCGTGTTTTTAGGGTTAAACGAAAACACGAAAATCCTTCTTTACAAAATTAATAACGGAAAAATATGTGGTTTCCACTGTTTCTTTTGAACATACAGTGGAAGATACTTTCAGTATCGCCCTGGTGAGAAATAACAATTCAGAATCGAAACTTCGTTTGAAATGGATTACGAAATCTGTTGGATTTCAAAGTGATAATTTTTTAGGTTCTTACCTTGATGTTTTTCACCCGATTTCCTACCTATCCAACCATTTCGCTACATCGAATTCCGTATTCAACAACACCGTGTTCGAAACAATTGAATATCAAACAGAGGAGTTTTGGTGTTAAAAAACGTGTGGCTGGTTCGTTTTCGCTATTTTGTCGGTTTTTTGTTCGATCTCCACAAAATATAAAATAAATGTGGTGTTTTATGAATAAGAAGACTAAAATAAGTGTGGTGTTTTTATGATCCTTTTCGTTGGTATAATTGTGTAAGAAGAATTCAAGAACTTCAACTACATTGGTGAGTGAATGGTTTCCCATTTTTCCTTCATTCCATAATCTTTCCACAATCCATAATTGGACACTTCCATCCAGTAGTATAGTTTATCGTTTACAGTCCAAATTCATCTGAAGCTAGAAACACATTCGGTGTTTCATCGGAGCTTCGGATCCAACACCATGTTTAGTTACCAGTTCTGGATAGTCAGATACATCACAACCTTCATATTTTACTCTCCACTACCGCCAGCCTCACAAAATTCCCTAAATTGGAAATGCTATCATAGTCTCATTTGCATGACACCATTGTAGCTTTATTCAAACTTTGAAATTATGATGTTTATACGAGTATGTATATCTGTTTTATATCAGCAATATCTTACCCAAATCTTGCATGATTGGACTAGGATTAATATTTTAGCTGTACGATTATTTTGTATCTTTATTTTATCATCTATATAAGGAGCGTTGTGGGCTAAATTTTAAGAACATGATCCTCTGAATGGGGTTAAAAATCTTCATTTTTAAAGTTCATCTTTGTAGAGCGCACTTGAGGTGAAATATCACAAAACTGCGCTATATATATATTTGTATTTATTTGTTTTTTTAAGAAAGAAACATTCCCAGGTTACGAATAACCTGAAAATATTTAAAAACTCCTACTACCATCATAGTAAGCGGAAAATGCCGCGTGTGCAAATAACGGAGGACTTGGAATTAAACCCACGACGCCCGGGTGGGTATATAAATGTAATGTTATTGTTATTATATTCGTTCGCGCAGTTGTGTTTTTAATTGTGGCATTACAGAAAACACAATAAACTAAACAAAGTGGTTTTGGAAGTTTACATTTATTAAACCTATTTGAACTCCTGGCTAGTTTATTCATTCCACCAACCTACGTTGAATTTGATAGTGGGTTTAATTTATTTCAGTGTTAATAACATAAATACAATTGAATAATTCAGCGATTCCGGCATCAACTCACGTTTCGTGATTTTCACAACTTGATATAAGCTTCCGATCTCTCCGTCTAAAGCGAAAACATTTGCAGCTACCGTGAAATGCTAAATTTAATGAATCATGTTTGAAATTCAAAAATATAAAGGTATTTTGGAAGCCTTGAACTGTTTGAAATTTATATCGATAATATAATTATTCAAATATGTAATGGTCGCTGATTCAACCGACAGAATGCTTCTTGGGTAAAGGAGCGCTTTTCTTCGTAGATAAATTTAATGGATCACTGTTTTTCGCTTCAATACTTCGGAATGGAACAAATTATAACATACTCTAACTAACCAGTAATTAGGGTGTATGATAACAGAGTTGCTGCACAGGAATGCAATGGGAATTGGATTTATTGTACTGATAAGCTCTGGTTTTATATCTTCATAACCAATGGCATGGTCATAGTTTAACTGAGTATTAGCTAACTTACCATCACGCCGTTTTCCCCGCAGGGGTAGGCAGAGATGATGGACCATCATACAACTCTGCCTTGGGAAATACTCTTTGCTACATTAATATACCACTTCCCAACATTCTTCTTCCCCTCGCCACTGCCTTCACCTCACAATTTACCCCGATTGGGGATGCCAGTCTCACTGGTTCTAGACTTCTTCTTTGGACACTTTTAAATTTGCGCCAACAGCGTTTAGTCCGCCATTAATGGAGTTTCGTGCATTCACCATTCTCAAATTTAGATAAGAATATTGGAAAAAGATGTTATTTTATTTTTCATTTATAAGGCACAAACAAAATATTTACATAAAAGCATCGAACTAAATAAATGCATCACATACAATCGGCGTGTAAATATTTATAATTAATGTGTTTACAACATGTATATGTATATAAATAAGGGGCTATTTCACCACCTCTCAATAAACTACTATTCATTAGTTAACTCTAATCATCGGAATATTCGTTAGTTATCTCTTTCCGCAAGTTTGGCTGGCAACGTCGCTTTTTTTCAAACCTTATCCCGTCTGCTGTCACGTCTGTCAATACAATGCCGTTATTTCTAACATAAACTAACTTTCACAACACAACATTCGCGCGCGAAGCTCATTACATCCCTCTCACCAAATAGTTAAACGCGTCTCTATATTTAAATAAAACATATTTCTATTTTATAACTTTATTGTATTATTCAGGGGCTATTTCACCACTTCTCAAGAAGCTGTCAACGTAAAGTGCACCTTTTAAAATGGCGGCGTACTGTTTTGACAGCTGGCTGGTCTAGTCGGCGAGTTTTCTGTTGAAGTTGATTTTTTACTGTAATTATGGAAGTGGTTGAAGATTTAAATATCTTAGACGAACAGGACATGGCGGAAAGACGTAGACCGTGTGTTTTCAAACCAAGAGTCAATTTTTATACGTCTTAGATGACATTGAGTTTAGGTCAAGATTTCGCTTGACAAAAAATGCCGTAAAGGAGATACAAAATCAAGGATAAAATCTCTCCAAGAAGCACACGGTATGTAATTCTAATATACGCCTTCACAATGTATCACGGAATATACTATGAAATAACAACAATCTTTGGCAGTACAATATACCCACATACAACATGTTCATGCTTACAAACTATCAACCTTCACCAAGCAATAATAGACACTCCCCAATGCACTTAACTAATATAATTTAATAATAAAGTTATAAAATAGAAATATGTTTTATTTAAATTTAGAGACGCGTTTAACTATTTGGTGACAGGGATGTAATGAGCTTCGCGCGCGAATGTTGTGTTGTGAAAGTTAGTTTATGTTAGAAATAACGGCATTATATTGACAGACGTGACAGCAGACGGGATAAGGTTTGAAAAAAAGCGACGTTGCCAGCCAAACTTGCGGAAAGAGATAACTAACGAATATTCCGATGATTAGAGTTAACTAATGAATAGTAGTTTATTGAGAGGTGGTGAAATAGCCCAAAACATATTTCTATTTTATAACTTTATTATTAAATTATATTAGTGAAGTGCATTGGGGAGTGTCTATTATTGCTTGGTGAAGGTTGATAGTTTGTAAGCATGAACATGTTGTATGTGGGTATATTGTACTGCCAAAGATTGTTGTTATTTCATAGTATATTCCGTGATATATTGTGAAGGCGTATATTAGAATTACATACCGTGTGCTTCTTGGAGAGATTTTATCCTTGATTTTGTATCTCCTTTACGGCATTTTTTGTCAAGCGAAATCTTGACCTAAACTCAATGTCATCTAAGACGTATAAAAAATTGACTCTTGGTTTGAAAACACGCGGTCTACGTCTTTCCGCCATGTCCTGTTCGTCTAAGATATTTAAATCTTCAACCACTTCCATAATTACAGTAAAAAATCAACTTCAACAGAAAACTGTTTACTGTCAGCTGTCAAAACAGTACGCCGCCATTTTAAATCAGAAGATACTAACTACTGGGGTGCACTTTACGTTGACAGCTTCTTGAGAAGTGGTGAAATAGCCCCTGAATAATACAATAAAGTTATAAAATAGAAATGTGTTTTATTTAAATATAGAGACGCGTTTAACTATTTGGTGAGAGGGATGTAATGAGCTTCGCGCGCGAATGTTGTGTTGTGAAAGTTAGTTTATGTTAGAAATAACGGCATTGTATTGACAGACGTGACAGCAGACGGGATAAGGTTTGAAAAAAAGCGACGTTGCCAGCCAAACTTGCGGAAAGAGATAGCTAACGAATATTCCGATGATTAGAGTTAACTAATGAATAGTAGTTTATTGAGAGGTGGTGAAATAGCCCCTGAATCTTATGAATTATTTAGAGGATTTCGCAATATAACTTGTTCAGATTACTTTTCAAGCCCCTCACATTTTGATAGTGTAAAGAGAGAGCCACGTTTGATGGTGTAAGAAACTAATGATATATTTTTTTAATGTGACTAAAAGATTAACAAAAGCTAAAAAAAGATGTAAGTTATTCGACAGAAACACATTAAGGGTATACAATTTATAATATAAGATTATTTAATGTGTTTCGTGACGTGGGTTCAAAGTTGAAACAAATGTGGTAGGGTCATAGGATAAACGTTCCTTTGGGAAGACTTGAACCTTGGAGGACATGTAGAGGTACCTTTGTGAAACAGTGTAGTCAGTATTGTTGGCTTTATACTGACTCGGATAGAAAGAGACAAAGATTTGTTAAAGGAAGTTGGATAGCCTATTAGTCACGCTCACATGGAATTCGGACATTTTTAATGAACATATTTAAACACATTAAACAAAACAATATCAATACACCATTAAAATGGTTTATAAAGTTAAAATATCACACAAACACTAATAACAGAAGGTTTGTCTAAATAATTATGCAAGCTTTTTGTTGATTTTATGTATTTGTATCATTAAAAATGTGAAAATTCTAAAGTTCGGTCAAAAATATTTAATAACTGTTGAAATACCTCTAAGAAGTAAATTTGACGCATAGCACATATCACCATCATATTTGATTTATTTGTATACCCACTACATGTTTTTTAATCTACACAAATATTGGAAATAATTTCAAAATCCGTTGACGTAAGTTATGCGACTCGATGATGTGAAGTTAGCGCGGATGGACAACATCCTTACATACTTAGAAGTGCTGCAATATAATGTGATGACTTTTCTCGTCTCTTTCTCTCTCATGGTATACGACGTGAAAACCCGGAGAAAGTGATTTATCGCAAATTTGTATAGGTTTGGGTAATATTTAGCTCTCTCTATAACTCTATAGAGATTCTTACTCCCAAGACTTGAACCGTTTAAATTGTCAAGCATAATCAATCAAATAGTTAGAAATGCAAACCTCTGGGCGAACCTTCGGGAAGACCGGAACTGTTGACATATTAAACAAGGAACAGGTTGAGAATCTGGAGAACAGCTACTTGTCTGGACAATGACATCCCGTTTCCTCTTACGACTCCCCGGGGTCCACTACTCTCACACAATGGCTTTCAAGTGACTGGCACTTGGTGAAAAAGGACCGTCTCTAGGTTTTTTTGTCTGCGCTCGGGCAAGGGGGGGTTTTGACCTTTTCGGGTGGCTGGTAATAAACTCCAAAACACTGGTGGACAGGGCATTAAACCATTAAATACGATGAGTCATGATATTGCGGTAATCGCTGGCGAAAACAAACATGTTTTATTTCAATTTGGTCTTCTAATGTACACAATGTGTATAAAACACTAGCAGTCACTGCCCGGCTTCGCGTGACTTGTAATAACCCTTTGCCTAATTGAACAATTGAAAAATATTAAACGCACAATATTGCGTCGTTTTTGAGCAGTAAAATTGATATTTCATTTTTTAGTGAATACCGCATAAGTCTCATCTGCTCCCAGACCGTCTAGGGCCAGTGGGACTATGGAATCCCCAATTGGGCTATGTTGTGAGGCTGAAGGTAGTGGGGAGGGGAAGGAAATGGGGAAAACGAAGGTTAGGAAGTACCTGACTATTCAGATCTGGTCACCAAACACGGTTTAAAGCCATTTTCAAGCAACGTTTCGATTCTGAATGGTGGTCTTTCACCAGGGCGATACTTGGAGTATCTACCACTCTGGAACGTGCCGCAAATGTACAATATATTATTTTAAATGAATTAAATGTGTTACGACACATATTAATTAAATAGAATTTATTTGCGCACGCCGGGTTTGAACCCGCGACTTTGGATTCGTAGTCGAGCGTCATACTACTCGACCATTAAAGCCGTCATAGCTCAAACGTTACGAAAATTGTTGAATTGGCTTAAAAATTCGTGACATAAAAGGCTGTCCAAATTTCATGACATCAGAGCACAAAACAGATTTTCTGTTTTATATTTGGATGTGACCTTGGAAGTTCAGATCTAAAACACCCTTGAATCCCTAACATAGTTTCACCTCTGGGTTATGCAGAGGATAGAGCGGCACTGTCTTGGCACACACTCCTTGCAACATTCATGCATACCTACTCTTCTATTATTCCAACTCCTGTTATTACCCGGCCCAAGTGCACGAATCACTTGATCGTGCCATGTTATAGATTCGCGATGATTCCATCCACGCTCTTTCTAACGTCCACGATTAAACCGCCACACGCCGGCAATAAAGTATTTTACGAAGCAGACTATTCAAAGAGGAAGGGACCGGAGACTTGAATGTATCGGGAGGCAAATGACAGAGAGCTTCCGACGGTCGTGATGAAAATCTTAATAGATACACAATCACACGACCAAGTGCTACTGGACTTGAAATTAACTATAAGCTTTAAAAAATAAAAAAATCAGTGTATTGATCCCAGAAGACGTAAGAAAAAATTCAATTTTATTCTAAATTCAAAAAAGATCAGAGTATTGATTCTAGAAGAAGTAAAAAGAGTTCTATTTTATTCGGAATTCAAAAAAACAATCAGTGTATTGATTCTAGAAGAAGTAAAAAGAGTTCTATTTTGTTCTGAATTCAAAAAAAGATCAGAGTATTGATTCTAGAAGAAGTAAAAAGAGTTCTTATTTTATTCTGAATTCAAAAAACAATCAGCGCATTGATTCCAGAAGAGTTTTAAAAAGTTCCTTTTTACGATTATTAACGAAACATTGTGTCACAAACAGTATTTTTTTCTTGATGAACAATATGAGGATTTTTTTACAGTTAAACGGGTATTTAAAAGTTCTATAGCTGACGGTGGAAATTGCGTCTAAATTGCCTTTGTCTGGAAATTTGCGTGGGGAAAAAGCGATGCAAATTTCATGACGCCAGAGCTCATCATTCAAAAAATTTTGCCGAGACAAGGAAGCGAATTTCTTACTTGATGGTTAAGGTTCGAAAACGATTGCTTTAGAAATGTATTTAGTTTTAGGAAGGTGTTTTACTTTCAAGGTCTAACGCCCAGTGAATTATTTTAATATATATATATATATATATATATATATATATATATATATATATATATATATATATATATATATGTAGCGTCGCACTTCTGAAAAAAATCATTCAAAATGTAATTTTATCGTCGGCCTGTGTCAACTTGGATAAAAGTGTAAACGACATTCGAGACAAAGAGGAAGTGGTCGACTTTGGTTACATTTATATTTTCCGGAGAATTTCTTCTTCCACGTGACGCAATTTGGGATCACAGAGGTCAAGGGTGGATAGCTCCTTTGAAGGCCAAAGACTCAAATAAGAAAATAATATTATAGGAAAGAAAATGATTAGGGAAGTATTTAATTTGTCATTGTGTACAGGTGTTTATTTTGTCTAACTCCGAAATTAACTGTGAATAATTTCCTTTGTGAGTAAATGCGTCCGTACATGTGTGAACTTTTCAAATTTGGAACCGATGTTAGTTGGAATTATCAAAATTTAAAAATAATCTTTTCAAATCACTACCTTCCTTATAAAGTACCTACCTATAGTGTATTTTAGCACTTATTTCTAATTTTGAAACTGTTGATTCGTGGTGGAACTCCATTTTAATGATTTAAATAATACAATTTTTTGAACTTTATTCCACTATTCTTTATTTAAGACCTGGCCGGTTTCACCTTATGACGGGCATCTTCAGACTGGTGACCAGTCTAAAGATGTACGTCATGAGGTGAAATCGGTCAGGTCTTAAATAATTTTTTTAAAATGTGAAATAAAATTGAAAATTTGGTATTATTAAAAATCATTATTATAGCAATATTTTAAATTGCTGGATTAAACCAACTAATATTTTTTCTTCGCAAGTCAAGTAACAACTAGTAATCATATAAAATGTTACCGTTAATTTTTATAATATTCATGATTTGTAAAATATATCTTAATAATAAAATAGCAGAAGATCTGTATTAATGAAGCTGTAAAAACTCTCAAACGGTAAGCTCTGGTGACATGCTATTTGTACAAATTTTATGTCTGGAGTTTCGAGGTCAACGCTGCCTTCTTCAGCTCCCAACGTCATTTCCATCATGAGTTAACATAGCTTTGAAATATACACAATTACAAATGTTTAAAAGGCTCATTTTTTATTAGAAAAAAAAAGTGTCTAGAACGCGAAACCATGTATTTATTTGTAATATATATATAAAAGTTTTAAACGAAAACTATTTATAACAAATAATGAGAGAACAATTATTATCGTTCATGTTTTCAACAAGTTTAAATCGGGTCAAATGCCATTTAATTACCTAAATCTATTTAAAAAATAATACGTCGTTCAATTAGCAATATTACTATCCACCTTTTGCAATTGGCAAACAACGAAATAAACAAAACACTACAGATAAAAAAAACGAAACAATAAAATAACAAACGGAGAAAAAAACAACATGAAACAATCGGGTTTTATCCATGCTTTATCATTAATATTGTACTCGTATATTATTAATTGTTCTGGAACAACATTCTGACCCCAGTTGTTCAATCGAGTCAAAATGTTTATTCTTTTGTCAGGAAATATGGCTGCATGATGGTGACTCGTTCAATTATATTCATTTTATATCTTATTGTTGTTTGATTCAGCTCCCGAATGGTGGGAATCAGAATTAGGAGAAATTATATTTGGGCAAGGGAAGCAGCTGCTTTCAAATTATTATCTTACAAATGAGGCCTGTAGAAACAAACACGGCTAAGTCCATTGACTACAGTTTTCGAGGAAGAACAAAAAACGTTTCATTTAAAAATTACTTGTGATACTGTCACTAAAATAAATTCGACAAATAGTACTTACTAAAACTATTAATTTTCTTTTTGATACATTAGTTTAACTGGTGCAATACAAAAAATATATTCAAATTAATGGTGGACTTTGCCGTGTTTGTTATTCACATTTGACAACTGCCGCTTTTGTTTTCAACACAACTGGACTTTGCCAGTTTTGAAATGGACACGCTTTTTCATAAGGTTGCAGTCAAAGTCAGTAACAAAATAGTTTTACATTTAAAAAAGTATTTATTTTGATAGAAATGAAAAACAATAAGATTTTACAAAATATTTTGTAAGTTATGATGACCTATTTATAATTAAAAAAAAAAAACAAACAAACAAAAAAATCGAGAAAAATAATCAGAAAAGAATAATAACTATTATTCTGGTATTTTTTAAATATATATTTGTTTTAAAGGTTTAATAAGATATGAATGCATTTGCATTTGAAATCTTATCTCAATATAAAATAGAATTTAAATTTTTAAAAAATGTGGTTAAAAGTAATATAATAGTAATTTATTTCCCTCTTTTTTTCCTTTTTTTTTAACTTTTTTTTTATTAATTACAATATAAAATTTTAAAAAACAGATATGGCAAAAAACAATAATATTTTATTCACAGTCCTCCTCACTAGGGATTCCTGTTCCGAGGGGGGGACTGTAGGTTGCTGCGTTGGTGTCAACATTCTGGGTCGCTTGCTTCACTCTCATTGGCAATTATTAAACCATTGGCTATCAATGCGGAATAATATTCAAGAGCAGGAAGATTTCTCCAGTTATCGCCAAAATGCTTAGTCAAAAGATTGTTGACATCTCTTAGCTTTAACGATTTCAAAACAACTTTTCCGGGTTCTATATTTCTTGGAATTATCATTGATATATTTTTGTTTTTCTTACAAACATTCCTGTAATTGGCTATATCGTTTCTATAATGTTCTTCTCCCTTAATAAGAACGATGTTTGAGTCGAGTTTTCTTTTTAAAATAAATCTCTTCGTCTTCGAAAATTTAAGAGGCCAAGCAGATGTGGGTTTCAATATATTTAGTGTGGCAGTTTTCCAATCTTTAACCTGTACATCAGTACCCAGTTTATACATTGTTGCATTGGTTGCCATGATATCGTAGTATTCATCGGGGTGCACAATTGTTTCTATTTTGCGTATAATTTTTTCCACATTTCCAAACACCCTATCAGCTGGCATGAAAGAATGTCCAGTTACAGGAAAAAATTAATTCAATTTTTTTTCACATTGATTGGAGCTTCCGATAGCCAGCGTAAACACATTCCAATGATAATTGAGTTTTTATTTTGCCCTGGACACCCATCTGCCATGAGGCGAATTGTACTAATATTTGATAATTCAAGATTACTAAGTCTATGATGTAAAGCTGACCCAATTTCATTGGATCCTTTTGCATGGATGTTTTCTAACCAGCAGTAGCTAAAAACACTATTTTTATTCAAAGGCTGATTTGATGATCCAACCACAACAGTAAAATTGTAAAAATATAATTGTCGGCTGTAGTAAGCCTGCTGGTCAGGAACTTTGGGTAAAACCAAATTTTTTTGGCAGTCGAAAGATACGGTAATCATACTGTCCCGTTTTTCTTTTAATAAAGCAAAAAATGCCTTATATTTTGCAGAGTGTATTCTCTTTTTTATCATTATTTCAGTTTTTTCACGAATGTCAGTACAGGTTTTTAAGTTTTCATCGCATTCTAAGCATAATGAGCATACATCTGTCCGCGGTGTTCCAAATCCAAGATTAAAGCTTCTGTTAAAAGTATTACGGAAAAAGGATGGGGTGATCACAAGATGCACTGTAGCTGCTTCTTCATTACACATTCTATGCATCTTGCGAATACTTAATTCAGCTGATAAATATTTTCGCACACGTGTAGCGCTGCGACAGTAGTGAGCTTCAGTACATTGAAATTTTTTTATAAATTCAAGAACAAATTTTTTTTTTTCGGTGAATTGATGACTTTTATGATCACCACCACGATTTTCTTGAGGAACTTTTCCTGTCTTGTGAAATTCTTTCAAAATGTGATGAATTCTATGCTTGGAAATATTCAATGAATTCAAAAACGTTTTCTGACACACAGGAATGACCGACCCACCTTTCAATCGAAATGAAAAATGTGTTTGAAATAGCTTTGCTGAGTGATTTCCGTTTCTAGTCCGCCTACGCTTAATAGGTTTGGGCTTGCAAAATTTTAGCAATAATGAATCTTGATATTGTTTTTCATTTATATGGTAAAATGCGTCATGAAATTGTTTCAAGTCAACCATTTTGATGGTCATGCATTTATACCTCTTGTTATTATGATTGCAACTAGGAGAAACTGGTAGAACTGATGCAGAATATCTATAAAAATGTATATAAATTAGTTTATTTTCTTCTCTGCATTCACATATAACAATCATAATATTACCTAAAAAATTATACATTAATACAGTAATGATTTCTACAATATTAATGACATAAAACGAACTACTAATAAAGAAATCATATTTTTCAATAAAACTCTAAATCATAAGTAAAAAATCATTTATTTTACCACTATGCTGTTTGATAAGTCTAAAAATAGTGTCCATAAAAAAATAACAAGAAACAAAACTTAATTGTGCACGTCAGCGGACATTTTCGGTAATTTGTGAAACTGTCAATATCCCAACTTTTACAAAAACAATGTGGTACTAACCTCTGTTTTTTAGCAATGTTCACCTTCCAATTTCGGGGCTGTTTTATGCGTTTCCTCGCCGATTCTTTTACTACTTCGTTGGGGGCACATTCCATTTTTATAAACTATACTTTTTTTTTTATAAATGCACGAAAATATAGTAAAAAACACGTAGAAACTAAGCAGCTGAGGAGACAATTCGGTTGTAATGTTGTATGAAACATAAAGAGCCGCCATCTTGAAAACAGCTATTTACAACGCTCCTATTGGTCCGTTTGAAAACTGCCGTCTTTGATTTGGAAAGAAGTGGACTTTGCCGAGTTTGTTATGGAACTCAATTTTAATCCGTAAAAATAAATGGTTTAGAGCCGTGTTTGTTAGGAAAGCAATATTGCATCATAAAGCATTTTTTGTACTCTTTCGAACCTCATATTTAACTCATTTTCCATTATTGGTGGACTTTGCCGTGTTTGTTTCTACAAGCCTCAAATATATTACAATAGAGGTGGAACTCTGAACAAAGGAGAGTAAACATTTTATATGGGAACACTTGATATTAATATGAATTGAGATTATAATGTAATCGATTGATATTCAATTTAAATTGCTGCATCAGGGCGAATTAAGATTTTATCTACTCGGTTATCTTGACTAAATCTGTTTCAATTTCAAACTGTGAGCTCTGGCGTCATGAAGTTTACACAAGTACTACGATTTACGTTTGAAAACAAAGATAAATGTTAAGAATTTGATCATACTGGAACTGCCAACTCTTCGTCTGCTCAAAAATATGTCGATATCTGAAGCAATAGAAACTTTCGTACGGTCAGTTCTGGCGTCATGAAATAGATTTTTTAGCCTATAATGTATGGTTTAACGCAACTATTTGCAGCTCGCAACGTCAATTACATCACAAACTATAGAATTTTGAAATATTCATTTTTAATCAAGTAGCAATGAGGATTATTTGAAGCAGCAAAAAATCTATACTGTGAGTTCTGACGCCATGAATTTTGCACAGCTTTATCAGCCTGATTTGAAATGTAACGTAACTATTTTCAACTAATATAATTCAAAAAAATATTTCTGAGCGAAGCCGGGTGGTAAACCAAATTAACGCTGTGTAAATTATGCAAAGTGTATTACTTGCTCATACGTACAGCGATACCGTATTAAAAGTCTAGGAAACGGGCAAATATAATAATAATGTATTTGTTAAGTCGAGTGGGGTGGACACTAAGGCAACGAGGAAAGGGCTCGCGGTTCAGTGACTCTGGTTTAGGGGAAGGGTTCGGGGTTCGTTGCGGTGTTTGATAAGAGATGTGTTGTGGGCGTATCCGTGTGGCCGAAGTAAGGTAAATTATTCCTCATTTCTGATTAAAAAAAATAATATCTAAATTCTTTCTTGGACAGATGATCAATTACATCGGCCTGTTTGAGGCCTAGGAGTCGAAAATTCTTGGCGGCATCACACTTCTGGGAAATATCTGTTCAGTGTCCGAGTCTTTTTTATCGAGACAATGGTTCAAATTTAAAGTTTTACCTAAACTAGCACAAAATAAATCGTAATATCGTATGTTAGCCCAATGATTCAGAATTCAACTAACCATCACGTGCTTCTTCGATGGGTGGGCAGAGGATGGACCACCACACGACGTCTCGGCACACACCCCTTGCTTCATTTACATTCACACGTTGTTTCGTACATACTCTTCGGTTTTGTTCTGTAACGGAATTAACACCCTTCAGTAGTAGACTAAATAAATAATCAATTAATAATAATTAATTATTTCTCCTTGGGGGTAGGCAGAGAACGTGAGACGTTACTCAGTTGCATCTGGTAATTATTGTATCATACATAATTTTTTGTTATTTCGACTTTTGAGATGACTTAACTCCCGAATATTTGATTACCTCGATCGTATCATGTCCTTCTCGGGCGTCCTTATTTTATATTGACGTCTATTCGCTCTTCATGGCAAAATCACCTAAGCGTCCCTTTCTTAACCTTGTTCGTTGTGCCTTGCATTCTAGTCTGGTTTCACCTCAAATACTGCATTCGTCCTTTATTCGTTTCTCACTGCCATATAATAGGGTTGGCATTAAAAATTTATTGTGGACTGCTAGCCACGTTTTATTTACTTAGCGACTGCATTCAGCTCTCAATTAATAAAATTAATAGAGTAGTATTTTGTTATTTTGAGAAACATGTACTATGCTTTCCTTATATATTGTTATAAATTAACAACTTTTCGTTTTATAGAGTATTTTCTTTTGTTCTATCCATTGTAAATTGACATGTCAAGTGTCGTAAATAAATTTTACATCGATTGCACCCATCATTTTACTAACTTAATTGAAATAAATATATAATAGTTGCTTTAATCCATCCATTTCAAATATAGAATAATATAAGAGCCAGTAGGACTATGGCATACCCGATTGGGGTATGTTGTAAGGCTGAAGGTAGTGGGGAAGGGAAGGAGATGGGGAAGAGGAAGATTTTGAAATAGCTGGCTATTCAGATTTGGTCACCAAACACGGCTAAAACCATTTCAAGCAACGTTTAGATTCTGAGATGTGGTCTTTCACCAGGGCGATAATTAGAGTATCTACCAATCTGCAATCAACATTAGTTCCAAATTTGAAAAGTTCACATTCGTACGTACGTACTCAAAAAAGCAAATATTTATAGTAAATAGTTAAAAGGTTAGAATCAATTTATCGTTAAATATAGTTTATCTTAAGTTCTCAACCACAATCATATTAATAAATTCATTATATTTGTACCACATTAAAGTTCTAGATAAGAGATTACTATTTCTGATTCATTAAATATTTATCTTACGTAGAAATAATATAATTGTTAATGATTTAACTAAATAAAGTTTAAGAGAAATAATTGAATTTCTAGTAAAGTTATTTAATCCAAATTGAATTGGGTAAAACTATTTTTATTGAATTATTACGAAAATATTGTATACTTTGTTTTTGTGACTTATGTACGTGTAACCAGCATTCCATATTGTTGGAAGAGAATACGTATTTTTTAATAATAATATTTGGATAATTTGTATAGCGCCGTTTTTGTGAAAAATCACCTCAAGGGCACTGTACAAATCTTAATTTCTACTTAATATTAATTCTTAATAAGTTCCGCTTAGTTAAGCTTAATAAGTTCCGTATGGACGGATTGTAGTCCAACACTAAGGAGTTTTGCATTATATTTTAATAATTAAGAAAAAATACATAACTTACAAATTTTAAATAAATAAAACTTGACTTACGAGCCAACTTAACTTTTTACTCTATGTAGCCTATTTGGAGTTTCTTTTGATTTCAAATAAAAAATTACACGAAGTGTGTTGTTATTAACCAATATAATTTCCTTGCGCGTACGAGTATACATTTTCAAAATTGGAACTGATGTACTAACATGTGTTGAGAAAATTATAAATAATTATAAAAAATAATCTTTTCAAATCCGATAAAGTATCTACCTATAATGTATTTTACCAGACTAATATAATTATTTGATTCTGTAGAAACAAAAAAAAAACAGTTTTCATATTGGCAAGTCGAGTTACATGCCGTGATTTTTCACGGGTAACAACTAGTATTATACTAATATATATTGTGTTTTAATTAGTCTTTGAAAGAAATGATAATTATTAATAATCTAAAAATGAAATAAAAAGCAAAATAGTTGCAACAATCATGCAATATGGTGTAGGTAGGTTAGTGCGCAAGTCTGGAGATGACAATATGGGCGCTGAGAGCTAACCCTCCCCGGAACATGGTAACATCTGGTAGCAATCTTTCTCATTTATGTCTCTTAATAATGATCCCCGGCTCCGGAGTCTCAAATATCAGCCCGGCGGAGCTCTACTCCTTCCTCATGAGATAAAAAAAACCCCATCGAAATTCCGCGGGACAAAACACGTTTGACAACAAATTTGTGCGATCGGTACGCTTTGAGTGCAATCCAGGACGCATTCGGAAATGTCAAAACTCCAGGACTTTCTCCCTGAAATGCATCGGTTTCAACACGGGCCAGATTCATAAAAGATCGCGTAGTTTACTGTGGAAGTTGTATTCTGCCAAGCGCGTCAAATTGGCCGGATGCCCTTCCGGCTGGCTGCCGTGGATGGCGTGGACACGCAGATACAATATTATCGCCCTGACACTTCTGAATCACATCGTAATATCGTCGATCGATCATATCGACTCGAGGTACTTTCGGCAGGCGGGCGGCCGGCTGAAGTCGAGCGAAACGCCGCGGCTGGCAGACTGCGAACCCATCTGTTGCGCAAAATACCACATCGGAGGAAGTACACAAAGAAAGGAAGAAAGTAAATGGCTGATTGAAGGTACTCACCATGCTTTGACTCTGATGAGGACTTCTCCTTCAGCGAGGGTGGGTTCGGGCTTCTTGAGAACTTTGACAGACTTGAGGCCGCCGAATCCCGTGAGGACGATGGCGCGCATCTCCTTCGGGGGCTCCGCGGCTTCCTTCTCCTTCTCGGGGCTCTTGTCCTGGGCCTCCTCGGGGCTCGCCGCCTCGGTCCCGTTCTCCTCTGGCACTGCCTTCTCGGCGACGGGGGCGTCGGTGGTCTCGGTCATGTTTATCTGTCGGTTTTGGATATCTTTTGACAATACGCGGAGCGGCGCTCGGACTCAGGGACGCTGGCGGCGTTTTATGAATAAAACTCGCGTTGAATGAGTTTAAAACTGTTGCAGCAAAGAGCCGGACTGTCACAGAGCGAAGTTAAAGTGAGTGTTGAACTAGCTACACGCCCTAGGAGCAAATTGAAGACACGAACGTAGTCCACGAGCGCTGGCGGCAGAATGAGCGAGTGGCGAGCGAGGCCTGAAGGCTCGAGCATGGGGCCGCCGCCCCCCGCCCCCCACCCGGGGAAGGGGAGAAGGGTCTGGAGTTAACAGGTGCTGCCGGCTTTTTCCGTCGAGCGGGCCGCGCAAATAATCACTGAGCGCACCACGGTAAAACGTCCCGTGTGAATAATTCATAAATGAAATGTGCGTTGGTAAATTATGTTTTTTTTATTTTTATTGTGCTAAGTCCACCACCCTTGAAACTCTATAGACACTCTATACGTGAAAAAAGGCATCTGAAAATTTATTCGGTTCGATCCTCTTGACAATCTCCACGAGATGTCTCTCCGAATGTTTCAAGGCGAGGGTGCAACTCACTTCTCTCTTGTATCGCGCAGTTGTTGCTTCGAGTATTATTGATTTGTGGAGTGTCTGCGGCCCCTTCAGAGCTTCGCACCAGATAACATAAAAATCTGACATGGGACCGAGCGCTGTCGATGTGATCATGGAATATCAAGGTGAGGTGAGGCGAGTCAGGCGAGGCGAGCTTGGACTGCTTCGGTTTGTATCGCTGACATTGTAAAGCAGACATTGCAATGATGCTTCACAGAAAGTGGAAGAAAGCACGAAAAATAATTATCCAATTAATTATTATATATTTCCCAATTCATACTGGGGAAAATCAAGTTGGCTATAAATTAAAATTAAATGGTATTGTGGGAGATAACCGCGATATGTAAGGGATTTACAGCGATAAATCACCGGTGTGTAATTATTTTTTTAGGTAGAGATAGTATTGATAACTGTCATCTCGTTGGGAGGATGCTATTTTCCTTTCGCCACCAAAACCCATTTCTCTATTTCCTTCTATGTTTGGGATTTAATTCTTTTCAGTATGCTTTTCTTATACAAATTATATGAAAATTGAAAATATTATTTCAATAATCAATAAAATGTTCAGTTTGAATATTTTTTGTGTAAAACTTTCAGCGGTAATTTGGCTAATTATAAAGCGCCCTAGTAATCATATTGATGGATAAAGCCGTGCCATTAAAAGTCCCCGAATACTTTTGAATTCCTTAATATGTAACACTCATTCTTGATTTTAAAATAAAAAGAACAAAGCGAACATTCCAAATAAAATAATATAATTATAGCAGTGAATTTATATTGCGCAGTTTTGTGATTGTTCACCTCAAGTGCTGTTTATACTAAATTACCTTACTTAAATATCGATGAGAAAATAATATATAATATAGACGCTGGAAAGGCAAAAAGGCTTAAGCGACATTTTGGTCAAAATTAGTTTAAAAAGAATAAATCTGCATCGAATACTGACTCTTGTTCGATTCTGAAGACTTTTGTGGCGCTTTCGCCATCTAAAATATATGTACCATTTGGGAGAAGGCTTGACTCAAGCAACACAAGGCAAAACTTTTTTGGCTTTTTATCGCTTCAATTAACTCCAGAGCATTGCGTTACTTGAGTATAAATTTTTTTTAAATTCAACGAGGTACAACACTTAAGGATTTTATTGTAAAACAAAAAATACTTTAAAGTGCTCTGGTGTAAATATCTCAAAATGACTTTTCAGCCTTTTTGCCTTTCAGTCGTCAATATGTATGCAAATCAAAATTATCTAAAAAAGTAATACATTCAAGAATAAAAAACCGAATTATTCAAGTTTGGGAATGTTTGCAGACACATAATATGAAAAACCGTCCGGATAATTCTGAAATATTCTTATAAAGTTTTGGTAATTCAGGCCGAGATATTTTATATAAATCTGTACGGGCAATGAAATGAGTCGATCGATAGGTCGGCCAAGTCAACGCACCGCTTGAACCCGCCTGACAATACAGTCGCGCCAGCACTGGGGTGTGTGTATGCGGGCAGTCGGCACACTATATTACTATGGTTATTTTAGGATAGTTATTCGCCCGTTCGTCCTCCCCTCGTTTTCTTCGCCGAAATATTGACAACCACCACATATTATTTATAGCTGTACATTAGTCATTTCATTTCACTCACTGACTCATGTAAAACTCCCGGTTTTGACGAATGCTTACCATTTTGCAGACATTTTATTGGGGGAATGAATAATTTAGTCAACGATTTTTGAGCTCGTTGAAGATTCAGTTATTTTTTATTTGCCGCCACTGTAAAAGGAGCATGCGCATTGCGCGTCTAGAATTTGGACAATGGCGGTAATAAAAAAGGTATTTTATTTCTTCAAGTTTGTCAGTTCAAGTACCTACCGAGTATATTGATCTTGTTGAATGAGAATTAGTAGCTGGGTGGACAAACGCGTCGGATTCCCACCCGGGCGTCGTGGGTTCAATTCCTCTGACAGCTAAGTCCTCTATCATTGCACAAGCAACATCTTCCGCTTATTATGATGGCAGTAGGAGTTTTAAAAATATTTTCAGGTTATTCGTGACCCGGGAATGTTCGTCTTTCTTAAAAAAAAGTTTCTTTTTTTAAATAGGGGTGTAATGTAATGATACTAACTTGTTTGTGCCGATACCGATTATTGTAATTTATTATCGGCGATAATAATGCGACCAGACACTATGACTCATTTTATTACAAAATTGCTCTTTATTGCTAATAAAACAATGAAAAGTTTTTGGTCAGTTTTTTAACCAGAAACTTTTCTGTGCTTTTGTCGATTTTCAAAAGGCGTATGATCGAGTTGATAGGAACAAACTGTGGAAGGTATTATCCATGTATGGAGTTAACACGAATCTTATACAAGCAATCGCGTCCTTATACAAGAGAAGCGTTGCATGTGTTAGAGTGAACGGTGATTTCACAAAGTGGTTTAACATCACAAAAGGTGTAAAGCAAGGCTGTGTAATGTCACCGTGGTTGTTCAATTTGTACATGGATAATTGTATGCAAGAAATGAAAGGTGTGAGCTTGGGCGCGAAAATGAACAATCTGAAAGTATGTTGCCTATTGTATGCGGACGATGCGGTGCTGATTGCTGACAGTATGAAAGATCTACAGTTTCTTGTGTCTAGGATGAACCAAGTATGTATGCAGAATGAGTTGATGATGAATGTAAGTAAGTCCAAAGTCATGGTGTTTAAAAGAGAGAGTACGAGAACAGCGTGCAATACAGTTGTGAATGATGAATACTTGGAGCAAGTGGATGACTTTGGGTATTTTGGAATTATGTTTACGAGAGACGGAAAGGCTGATAAGGATATTGAAAGAAGGGTGAATGCAGGAAACTCCATTGATGAAGGACTGAACGCTGTTGGTGTAAATAAGAAATTATCCAAAGAAGCGAAGCTAGCAGTCTACGATGGAGTGCTTATACCGACCCTGATGTATGGCAGTGAGGCATGGAACTGGCAGAGGAAGGATGAAAGTAGACTGAATGCTGTGGAAATGAGATCCCTAAGACGTATGTCGGGTAAAACCATGTATGACCGTATTAAAAATGTGGATATCCGGAAACACGATCGAACGAGGGCACGATCTTGATATCACAATTAGCGTTGTGACCGCTTTGAAAGAACTGCTTCAAAGAACTACTTCTTTTGGCAACAGTTCGTACTTCATTCATTGTTCATTGAACAATACTTCAATTGAAGTCGGTAGTTCATTATAGCGTTCACTCATTTTAATAACTTTATTTCATTGAACAAATATTTCAATTCAAGGTGGTAGTTCATTTTAGTCTCAATTCATTTCATTAACTTCATGGCAATAACTTCATTTCACTGAACCAACACTTTAATTGAAGTTGGTAGTTCATTTTAGCCTTCATTCATTTGATTAATTTTATTCCATTGAAAGAAGTACTTCAATTTGAAGCAGTACCGTTGTGAAGGCATTGACATTTCAAAATGAAGGAACCAGTTCCAGTTCCTTTCGTTTTGAAATGTCTATCGACTAGTACGCGATTTTTGTGGCGAGGAACCGGTTCCAGCGCTTCTCACATTGAAAACTCTACCGACTTTACTGCTCAAAACTCTACTGCTTTTCGGCGAGGAACCAGTTCCAGTTCTTTTGGTTTTTAAATCCCTACCGACTAGTACTTTTCAAATTGGCAAGGAACCGGTTCCAGTTCTTTTCAGTTTTTAAACTCTACCGACTAGCATGTGTATTTTCGATGAGGAACCGGTTCCAGTGCTTTCCAGTTCCAAAGAGCTACCGACTAGTACATGATTTTGCTGGCGAGGAACCAGTTCCAGTGCTTTTCGTTTTCAAATCGCTACCGACTAGTACGTGCTTTTTCGGCGAGGAACCGGTTCCAAAAAGAACTGAACAAACAAGCGGATAAATCCAAATATCTTTTTTCGCGAGTTCGACTTCAATTGAAAAGTTCACTTCGAAGGGTTCATTTTAAAGAACTAACAATTCGTGAAGCATTCACAAAACATTGAAGGTTTTCCCAACGCTAATCACAATACTTGAACTGGGTAATGTGAAAAGTCAGAATAACAGAATAGTATGTATGATACTATGTATGAATGTGAATGAAGTAAGGAGTGTGTGCCAAGACATAGATATATGATTGTCCGTCCTCTCTGCCTACCCCTGCGGTGAAATGGCGTGATAGTAAGTTACTTTTTATTGAAAAAAATAAAAAGTCAGACTGTATTTAAAAAACTTTTGTTTATCTTGAATAAGAGTCTATTAAAAACTAATCTATCTTAAACACTAGAATAACACATTAAATATATCTTTTGTACTAACAATGAATGCATCATTGACAACTGATGACCTTTATGCACACAACACAAAACAGTGTTAGTTACAATTATCAGTTGCATAAATAACTATCATTAATTTTAAACAATAAAAATCTTTTTTTTTATTTCACGTTATACATTTCAATAACTCTAACTGAGAATGCAACAAATAATTCAATATATTTTAGATTCCTTGTTATATTTGTTTTTCAAGGGCATCAATCGAAAAGGGAAATGTAACATCACACAAATAAATTTAAACACATTCAACATAATAAAATAGACATGTAACGTTCAGGATAAATAACTTAATTTTTTTATGTGATGCCGTATTAAGGTGTAAAAGATAACAAGCTCCGTAGTTGGCTTACTCCACGAAGTGCATGATCTTTGGCACTGGGCGCAAAGGTTGCAAGTTCAAAACCCGATGAAGTGGAGTTCAAATTGTTTTAACCCAAACACCGCTATCTCAATTGAAACATTTAAAATTTTATAACTATGAACTATTTATTTATAGGTGTCATCTCTTTCATGGTCTTCTTCAAAGTCCCCTTCTATGTAGTTATCTAAATGATCGTAATGGGAGTATTGATCTTCCTCTTCATCCATCTTTGCTGGTTCAGAGAGCAATCTTAGCATTTCTTCAGATGCCTTTTTCTTCAAAAGCTAAGGAGAACAAAATAATAAAAAGATTGAATTATTATTTTTTAAATAAATTCCAAACTCCCTGTGTGTTCTCTATTTTATCTTTGGGGATGCTGTGTGGAGGGTCTTTTTAAGGAAAGGAAGGAGTGAACTTTTTGCAAGAGGGAAAAATACAAAAGTTAACAAATATTCTACAGCGGAGATGTTGCATCGTAAAAATGACAATATTCTCGTGTGGTTAACACTGGTAAAATACACTGGTCAGAAATGCCAGTGGAAATAGTCAGTTTTGCATACAGGTAACAAGCAACAATTTTGGCTTATCATTTATTTGGAACATTTGACAGAGTGACAACATTACATACATACTGACAGATACAAAATAAAAGGTTGGTCATCAATCCATTTCCAAAATGTTCACATCATGCAATTAGAAATACACTGTATTACACTAATAAAAACAATATGAAAATAAGAGAAACAACCGTTTATAAAAAGAAATATCAACACAAGTTCAAATTTAGGAAAAAAACATTATAAAACATAAAATTACCTTAAAAAGTTGTATATGTGTGTACCTTTTGCTGTTTTATGTTGTAAGTAAAAATGGTATTTAAGATTTGATTAAACCTAAAAGGTGAGTTGGAGAATATATCAATTTCGTTGATCATACCATGTTCGTTAATCTTGCCACTACAGTGGATGTTATACAGTCGACACATTCGCATAAGAGTTTGGGAGAAGGTTGAACTAGTGTTTTTGAAAGGAATGTAAAAAGTTTCGGGGTTTCTTAAATGACGGGGATTAGTATTAAATTCAATTGTGGATAAAAGGGAAGATTCTACGTGGTTATTTATAATTTTGTAAAGAAATTTGATGTCATTTTTGTCTCGACGTTCTTTCAATGTCTCCATTTTAAAATATTCCAAACGCTTCTGATAGTCGTCGTGATAGGCAAAGTGGACAATCCAGCTCTATAAGACAATGCTCGGACTAGTTTCTTTTGAACTGATTCGATCCTTATTTTGTGAATTTCGTAAATTGGACTCCAAACTACGGAACCGAACTCAAGAATGCTGAGAATTATAGATGTGTATAAATATTTAAAGACATTTGGTTTTTGAATGGTTTAGTGACTCGATACAGAAATCCAAGAAGTCAATATGTCTTGGACACTATGTTTTCAATGTAAAAATTAAAGTTAAGTTTGCTGTTGAATTCAACTCCGAGATCTTGAACACTGGTAACACAATCAAGTATGATGTCATCAATTTTATATTCAAACGCTATTTGAGAACGATTTCTAGTAAAGGTAATGGAGCAACATTTTTTGATATTCAAAGACATTTTGTTTAGAAAGCATCAGGAAGATATTGATTTAAAATCGTTTTGAAGCAATAAACCATCATTTAGGGATTCAATCGGGCGAAATACTTTTAGATCATCTGCATATAGTAGATAGCTGGATTTTAGACAGTTGGGAAGGTCATTTATAAATATCAAGAACAGGAGTGGGCCAAGGTTAGATCCTTGGGGAACGCCGGAAGTAACTAAAGTGGGAGTTGAGGTAAAGCCATTTAATACTACCAGTTGACTCCGGTACGAGATGTAGGATTCTAGCCACCTAAGTAAATCTCCATGCATACCTAGTAATTTCAATAAAATTTCAAGTAAATCTCCATGCATCCGAGTAATTTTAATTTAATTATGATGGAAGTAGGGATAATTCAAATGTTGTCGGGTTGCTTGTAACCCGGGGGTTTTTTGTTTGTTTGTATGACAGCTGTTTTGCTGGTGGTCTCCCAAAGAAAATAAGTGAAAAGAATCCATAATAGGTAATAAATTACAAAATATAAAGCTTTCATCTCTACTTGATAATTGGTTTACGTAATTCTTACCTCTCGTTTCTTGAGAAAATCGGAGAACTGTTGCTTCTGATCTTTGGTGGACATGTAAACCTCGTTGGGTTCCACCTGTGGGATGAAACTCCGCACATTGACAGTGGCCATGGAGGTGGCCTCCTCGGTGGTCTTCTTCCATGCCATGCGGGACTTGTTCATGGACTGCGTGATCTCACCCAGCATCTTTTCACGGTCCAGGCCGAATACGTCGTGCCTCATCGGGAAAAGAGGCATCTCCTCTACTTCCTCGGTTTGGTTAAGGTCCTCTATTTGTTTCTGGAAAAATTACAAGTTACAAAATGAATTACCAATTACAATCACTATAGGAATGTACTACCCCAGCCAGGAGCCCTCCTGTCCCAGTGCTACTGGTATACCAGGAGGCACTGAGTTTTTAGGACATTGAAGATGTGCTCCAAGGGTGAGAAGGAGGTTGGAGTTTGATCAGCCAGTGTACACAGCACCCTAGAGCCAATTTAGGAAGCTATGATGGAGGGACCAAGGGATGGATTTTGCATGGTGAATCTTCTTAATTTTTCCTTTCTGCTTCAGTTTATGAGCGTTTACACTAAAGATTAAATTGTCCAACATGAATTTGTAAAATAGTAATTTGTACAAAATTATAAATAACCTATTACGGTAATTATAAATGAGAAAATTAAAAAGAATTTATATGCGTTATTAATAATGACCTTATATTAAAATAGCACAATTTGGTGATATTTAACGCCCTGAGTGCTTTCCTCCAAACTTACAAATACTTTCATTTACTTGGAGATATTATGCTCCTCATACATAAAATTAATATTACAGTGGGTTTGAATAAAACAATTAGAGATATGTTATTAATGCAAAAGACATCAAAGATTTAAAAAAGAAAATATATTAGAGGTTATAAATTTAAAAGAAGAAAATACTGAAGCCATATTTTGTTAGACCAAGCCAAAACTACATAGATGTGTTATTTATTCATATTTCATGCAGACAAGATGTTAAAATAGAATAATTGTGAACAAAAATAATGGCTGCTTAATGGTGATCAGTAAGCATTTGTTGCAGAAAAGACACTAATATTATTTAATTATAAACAAAATCAAGAATACACGATAACTAACCACTAAATGAGGATCCAAACGAGAGTTCAGTGTGAATTCTGCCTTCATGAGATAGCTTTGGTCTGTTGGTATGAATTTCTCTCCAAAGTCAGCTTTGGCTAGCATCAACTCCACTTCCATGATTTTAGCATATTGTTTATCTTAAAGAAATACATGTACATTGAATAATATATAAGCCTTTTACAAACATGATACATGTATATATTAATGTTAAATATCGCACTACACTCAGGAAATATGAAAAGGCTGTGAAATTTAATATTTCACTTTGAAAACCTCCCAGTCAATCGCTTTATGTCTAGATATGACGGTCTCCGTAGTCGAGTGGTAAGACGCTCACCGTATAAGTCCAAATCAAGTATACGTAGGATATTATAATGTAGATTCTTCATACCCCTCTTTTCAGTAATAATAATTGTCCATCTAACCTTTTACAAATTGAAGCATTGGGACGACACCGATAATCTTCAGCTGTGAGAGTTGATGTCTTAAGTCCCCTGCGATTTCTGACAGAACTTTCTCTGTTTCAACTTCATCGGGAATTCCACGGGAAACCCAGAATACATTCACCAGGTTGAAGTCTGGGGCGATACTAACCTGGAATCAATGCGTGTTTGGAATTTAAGAGATATTATAAATATAATTTAACAGCAAAATAATTTTAAACGGTTAAAACAAAATTATGTGTTAAAATATGTAAAAAAATCTCTAAGTAATTTTGGTTTCACATATATTTTTTATTGATCCTTGTGCAGATAATCTATATAATTATCTGTGCAGTCTGGGCCATCGCTACTGTACCGAGGCACTCAATTCATATGAGAGAGCGATTAAGTACTTAATAAAAATAAATCAATGTACCTTCGAAATTTCAATTTGCCTGCCAAATACTTTCTGTCCAATATCACCAGTTGTCATCAGGTCTGTGACATATTTCATGAACAGCTTGTTCAAGACATTTACCCTCTTGCGACCTGATTTGGCCGGCTGGCCCTTGGTTTTAGCCACTGCCGTAGGAGAGATAAAACCATCATCAGAATGAGCATAATATTTTCTGCAATAATACACAAATATAAAAGTTTTAGTTTCATGTTCAATTAAATAACAGTTTAGTTACTAAGCCACCATCGGACACCATATGCAAGTAATTTATTCATTATTGTACATAGAGCTGAAAAAAACATAACCTCTTTGCACTTTTTGCCATCATTTTGTTCATGAATTTAGCCTGTTTTGCAATGTTGTTGACACACGAAGTTGTGTTAAAATTACAAACGACATATTTTTGCAGTTGCGGCGCGTTTCTAGAAATAAAACGTTGTATTTTATCCATTTTATGTCTATTTCTTGAAAATTGTAATCAAACGTCAGTTTTAAAAGTCAGACAGCATAAATTTTAACTGCGGTGTCTATGGTAGAGATATTCGATATTCCGGTCCCGGCTACTTTGTCCCGCTGACTTATCGATCACTGGAACCGTCGATATTTTTTCTTCGAAGAACCGGTTCCTATTTTTATTAAAATATATATATGAATTGCAAATATTAAGAAATAATTGGTGGTTTTTCTATTGGATCTTCGTGACGAAACGAACCCGGTTCCGGTATTTTTTTCAATAAAATTACTCTGGCAACCCCTCCCACCCATGAAATTATAATATTTCGAGAGGAGCCGGTGTTTTTCAGACAGAGGTGAGCAGCTGAGTAACTAAATAACCAGTTCCTCAATAGTCTCATGCTAGCACTACACACGATTGTCCAACTGTCCAACTCAGAATCGGGCTCGAAGTTAGACAGGAATTCGTTCAAACCTCTGTGATGTGGTGTTGTTTACCGCCACCAGAACGATCCGGGGCAACTCCCCCAAACTCGAGCGAACTCGAGCCAACGCACACGAACTACCCCTTTACGCGATCGTCCAACTGTTGGGAGTTGGACGGTTGGACGATCCTGTAGTGCTATCATCAGATATCAAACATCCTTAGATTTTAGTGTGTTGGCAATACAGTATGAAAACTTTAAACACAAAATCAATCTTTATTTTAGTTTATCAATCAACAATAACCGCAAGTTCTTAACAAATTGTTAAATTTACATTTCAAAATTCAACTATCCCTAATTATGATAAATTAAGGTCTTTAATCTTTTTGACGGCAGCTTAGGTAAATGGTGGGCTAAATCGAAACATTTTAATAATTGAACGATGCATTGAATGAATTTTTCTGTTACCATCAAGATTTTTCATCTACGATTCCGAATCATTAATATAAAGTTGGTATACGCCTTGGAATAAAATAAGCCAAGTCTCTTTTAAATAATATTGTACCAGACGTATCAAAGCACACAAATAAACTGTATAGGCAGCGGTCCCAATCCACAAAGCATTTTAAGTATCGATCTCGTTGTCTGCGAGATCGACTAGGGTTCGACTGCGGGGGTTCTGCTTCCGATGAGAATGCTGCGGGTCTGGTCCAGAGAGAGGGGGTAATCAAGCGGTCCAAGGGGGGCAGGCGATGGTCAGGAGAAAGTCAGGAGTCAAGTTGAAGGCGATTTCGAGAGCGAAGTGGAGGTCAAGGTAGATGTAGCTGGCGGAGGATGCTGAAGATCTGATTTTTCTTATTTTTGCGCAATATTTGAATTGCTTAGAAACACGACGCCAGGGTGGGGGGAGTTTTGTACGGGAGAATTTCATTTCCCTTTTTCCTCTCTCCCCGGCCGGCTAATAATTTTGGGAAATGGTTTTCTATAATTTTTCTACTGCTTCTGCTCACCAGCTTCCACTTTGACCTTAATTCGCCTCTCCATCATTTTTATTAAGTGCATTAATCAAAATGCAAAACTCAACATGTAAAAAGTATCCGCTTTTTGAGATCTTATTTCCTAATTACACTCTGATTCTAACATTTACAAATTTTTAATTATTATTACAAGGCTGCTTCTGCTCACCAGCTTCCACTTTGACCTTAATTCGCCTCTCCATCATTTTTATTAAGTGCATTAATCAAGATGCAAAACTAAACATGTAAAAAGAATCCGCTTTTTGAGATCTTATTTCCTAATTACACTCTGATTCTAACATTTACACATTTTCATATTATTACAAGGTAGCGGGGAGTTAGGCCGTCACGATGACGCAATTTATTGGGTGGCGCTATCAGCCTATCTCCCGTGATAGAGCTCGAAAGATTAATTTTACATGCTAAATTCATTCTAAGATTCACCGGGCCCAGCCGTGATTAGTCGGCCGAGGGTGACCCGTGTTAAGTTTTTTTTAAATTTCCTGTTTACAAAGCCTTGGGGCCAAAAATCATGATACATTACACTTTGAATATCGCTTTGCTGAATCATGATTTAAATTGCTATAACCCTTTCGTATTTATCAGTTTTTTATTTGTTTTAAATAAATCCGTTCTCACAATTTCTTTAGATCAATAAAAATAAAAATAAAATTACTGATTACATCCGTAGTTAAATACTTTTATGGAGTAGTACTTACTGAAATAGCATAGCATTAGGCGGGAAATGATTATTAAAGCTAGCAGCACCAAATGTTCCCGCCTTTCTATCTTGTCAAGAGGGCGCTTTCGCGTCTGTCTGCTTTGTTTATCGCAGTGAAGTTATTTTGTTTTATAGTCTTTATCATGGCACAGTCTAGTGAATCTGAAGATTCAATAGAGAAAAAACACCAAGAGTTGTGTACGCAATTGAATGTAGATTCAGAGGCTACCCTCGAATCATGGAAGTCTTACGAAACTATCAACCAGAAGTATACTTTGGACGTAAGTTTTCACTTAAATAACACAGTAAATTATCAATGATAATCTAATTTAGTATCGTTTGTCTCTTATACATCATTTATTGATGTTTTTTATTTAAGTCATGCCATTAATCACGTACAATGCTAGTAAAATCTTGTACATCTTTAAGGTTATGTTTTCATATTGGTATTTATTGAATTACAGGGAGAACCTATCCATTGGATTGGGTGTGCCCTATATGTGGCATGTAGAAAATCGCTGGTCCCAACAGTTGGTCGTACGGGATCAGCTGTGGAAGGAAACTGTGTTAGTTTGACCAAGTTGTTAAGGCTGTGCAATATTAGGTAAGTGGAATATTGAGTGTAATTACCACATATCATTGTTTATCCATATATAGTTCCCGTGAGGTCCGAATTCTTAAATTATTGTGGAATCCTAATCCAGCGATAGTATTTTATTTGGAGTGATATCTCCGCTCGATACATTGAACCTATTAAATCCGTTGATTGAAGTTGCTAAACCCTTTACCAATTGACCTTGAAATGTTTATCCCGAACATTATTACATTAATTAATGTTTCCAGTACGATTCACGTCTCTTCAGAACTTTGGCATTGTGTTGTGGGCGATGCGGTTCTGGATGATGTTGTTTATTTTATTGATTCGGTTCATCTACTAAAATGTTATTATTGTATTAATAGTATGACTCTTATCTTATCTTAATATAACTATCAATAAAAAGTCCAATACTTATTAAAAAATTGTTGTCTTCTGTTTATTTTAATTTTTTCACTATAAATGTAGGTACCTACTTAAAATACGAATTATAATTCTTCAGCCTATTGTCCATCCACTCAGATAAAAAAAAAACATTCCAGTTTCAAATTTCTACAAAGAAAATATTATTTTTCCATTCTGTCAATGAATGTACTAGTGTTTGTGAAATAATTTATTGTATGTATGTGTGGCTAGGATATCTTATTTTTACCTTTTCTTTCAGTCTAATTCAATTTTTTAATACTATAAAGAAATGGATTGAAATGGCATCCATGCCCGAGGACTTCAGATTGAGAGTTGAGAAGTTGGAAAAGAATTTTGCAGTTTCGACGGTGCTCTTCCAAAAGTTTAAGCCAATTTTTTTAGAACTTTTTGTTTCGTTGGAAAATGTTGAAAGCCAAAAATCAAACAAGGGCAATAAGAAAGCAAAGTAAGAACTTTTATTTATCTTTATAAATTAAAAAATATATTTTTGCATTGTGATGACAAAATAGTACAGGTTAAATCCCAATGTAACAAAATTCATGGGATCATTGAAAATAATTCGTAATATAAAAATATTTCGTCAACTTCCGTCGTACCTTGTTGTCTATAATATTGTAATAATTCACTTTTGTTTTACAAAATGATGTTTTTGTCAATTACGCTATCTTCTCAGGTAATGTATTAACGTAATTTTAAAAATTGTATGTTAATTCAGAAATTTAGTTTTTTCTCCCTTATGTGACTAAAAAATGTTTGATTAAGAACTGTGAAGATTTTTTGTTGTTTTATTATATTTGTGTGCCTGAATACATTTCCTTCCAAATTAAAATAAAATTGCATGAGGTTTTCCTGTAAATACAAACAGTAATGTCACTTTGAAAATCGATTTTTTTCTGCTGCACTGATATAAGCAAACTTCAAATATTTATTACTCAACTTGTACTGAATTTAACGCACTACAAAATATCTCTATGGATTGATAATTTTGTTGACAAGTGATTATTGTCCGTTTAATAATAATAATAATATTTGGACGATTTGTATAGCGCCGTTTTTGTGAAAATATGAGAACAGTAGGTTTTAAAGGATGAAAACTCCTGAAAAGATAATTATGAATGCCCAGTGATTATTGGCACCCCCGGCACCTTAGAGGTTAAATTATTTATTTTTGGCTTAAGATTTTTTTCTCACCAACATTTATAGTAGGATTTTCTGCACCACTTTTTTTTGTTCATTTTAAACATGTTTTTTGTACTTCAGAATTTGATGTGTATGTTTATTTTTTTTAGCGATCGGTACATAAAATTATTGCTTATTTTTCAAATTGCAAGTATTTTAATACTGAAATTATTGATTGATAATATTATCTTGGTTTATAATTTTATGAAATGGGATGATTTATGGGGTGTTAAGAAGCAATTTATTCTAAATTAATTTATGTTGAAAATAATTAGCAGTAAAAAGTAACTCCAGGGAAAAATTATGGCAATGTTGTTTTACAAGCCGTGAGTAAAATTAAAAAACCTTGTAGGATTTCAAAGGATTTTATTTTTGTACATACTGTTGTACCAGAGTGGTACAGACTACTTCCATTATTGCTCTGGTGAAAAATAAACAATCAGAATCAAAACGTTGCTTAAAATGACATTAGCCATGTTTGGTGACCAGATCTGAATAACCAGGTACATCCCAAATTTCTTCTTCCCAATCTCTTTCCCCTCCCGCCTTCAGTTTCACAACATACCATAGTTGGGGATGCCAAAGTCTCACTGACTTGAGGCAGTTGGGACTCTTGTGCGGTGTTCACATAAAATTAAAAAGATTAATGATTTATAAGAAGATTTATTTATCTATTATTCTTTCAGTTGCAAAGTAATTTCAAAAGTTTTGTCGATCAACATCATAACACTTGTAGCATTCGGTTAAACAATTTGTTTTCTGAGTCAGAAATATACCAAACATCCATCATCATGAGATTGCGTTGTATCTGTCTAGTGCTACGGACAGTCATAGTTAACTGATGCACCTCCCACTGGTAATTCTTGTTAAAACTATGCTAGTGCGGAGATAGCGATATTGGCCTATTATAATACAGGAGCTAGGAGTATCTGGGATTTTTGACTATCGCCAACCTTGTAGGTGGCATCATAATCTCAGTGTAAATAATTAGTCTTGTGAATATTTTCCAGGTTGGCCCCGTGCAACGTGAATTCGGTGTTTGAGTTTTGCTGGTGCTTGTTTGTGTGCGTTAAGGGTGAGTTTCCCTGCCTGTCTGATGACCTGGTCAACATGTACCACGTCCTATTGTCCTGCATCGACCTGGTGTACGGTAACACCATTATGGCGCAGCGAAGGGATCTCATCAATCCCAACTTCAAAGGTGAAACTTTTACATGTACTGGTTTATTAAAATGTCGTCAACTTTCCTCTTACCTACCTCCATTCCCTCCTTACTCCCTTCAGCCTCACAACATACCCCAATGGATGCCATGTCCCACTGGCTCCTGCCAGTTGAAAATCTTGTGCGGTAATCACACGAAAAAGAAGTTATGTTTTATTGCTTTCATTTGTTTTGCGACTGCATCACTTGAAATTTTGGAATGATGGTAACGACAGGCCGATTCAGGCCGACACGCGCCGTGGGAATTGCACGGAGCGGGGCTCAGGATCGTCCGACAGGCACGGCGCATTCCAGCGTGGCCCGTGTTTAGGAAAGGTCGTGGGACCCCGTCTTAAGGTGTACCAGACGTTTTGTCAGCACATTGACTATACATTTTAAGGGGCCAGTTTCTTCAAGTCAATCAGCGAAGCGGGCCTGGGTCGGTTGCAGCAAGTCGAAGTTCCAAAGGGCGGGAGAAGGCGGATGGTCCAAGGAGATGCAATCAAACGAAGGTGTAGGGTCCAGGCGGAAAGAAGCGGTCCGAAGCGTAGTCAGAAGAGTTGATGCCGGTAGAGATGCTGGGAGTGTTCTACTTTGGACCGGTTTGGGCCCTGTATTTATATCCCCGGCCACTCAAACCGCCCGGTTTCTTGCGAGTTCTCCTCTTTGAGGGCTCATAGCTCCCGCTAGCATTTTTCTAGCGGGAGGGCAAAATATACCAGCATCAGCTCTCTTTATGACCTTTCGCTTCCTATAAACCACTTCTTCCCAGCATTTTTATTAATCTCAAAATTTTATAATTTACAAATTATTAGGGGGGTTACATAAGGGGTGGCGGTATAGTTTTTATCTTGTAAATACTTAATTAACATAATTACAACATTTAAATTTATACATTAATGTAGTAGGGAATTCAGCCGTCAGAACTGTGTACTTTTATTTATCGTACCGATGACTGAATCCCCGCTAATCTAGTTTATAAAATAATACCTAACCCTAATTACGCAATGATCAGATTTTAAAATACGCCAAATCTCAGCTTAGTGCCCATTGGCTGATGGATTGGTCCATTGGCCGGAAGGGTCAGCCTCCGGGCGCTGGAGAGGGGATACAGCGTAAATACTGCCGGCCTAGTAAATTGTTTGTCAAATGGCCGGTAGAGCGCCATGTGTGCCGGCTGTGTTTGGGGAAGGGTCAGAGCTCGCTTGCATCGCGTAGCCTCCGATCGTTTGTGGAGGGGGATGTAAATAGCCCGTATTACTCCGCTCGCCGCGCCAGATGATTTTCAGCCGCGCGGCGATAACATGTTTCCCGGGCAGTATTTTTGCTCGGGGAACAACAAAGAATTTACATTTTTAACATATTATTTCTACTTATTACTAAACATATTTTAACATTTATTATGGCTCGAAATAGGCAGCCGATGGAGGCTCATGTGTCCGATATATAAGGCATACCCATTGTAATGAAAAGTTGTAAGGCTGTGGGAAGAGATGGAGAAGAGAAAGGTTGCCAAGTGCCTGTCTATTCAGATCTTGTTGCTAAACCTAGCCACAAAACTTATACAAGCAACGTTATATTGTAAATACACATAATAATTCCTTTGTTCAAGTATCCTGAGAAGTGCCATACTGATATAACTGAATATTGATAAATTGCCATGATTTCAGGATTGCCAGCGAACTGGTCTTCCCCAAACTTCGAGCCGCCAGCGAGCCCCCCCTGCATCGTTTCCGTCCTGTGCAATACCTTCCATGGCCTGTACCTGGAGGCCCAGTCCATGAAGCAATATGCCTGGAAGACTGTCATCACCAAGTTCTTCAACAAGTCTGTAAGTAATCCATCCGCTCGAATTTCTGAACTGAAACGTTGCTTGAAATGGTTTTAAGTTTTGCCGTGTTTGGTGACCAAATCTGAATAGCCAGGTACTTCCCAACCTTCCTCTTCCCCATCACCTCCCCAGTACCTTCAATCTCACAACATACCCCGATTGGGGATACCATAGTCTCACTGGCTCTAGACGGTTGGGAGCAGTTGAGACTCTTGTGCGGTATTCACATTAAAAAAAATTACAACTTAAGTAGCAAATATTTATGTTCATTTCTCTCTTTCAGATCTTAAAAGGAGATGACAAACTATTCACAGGATTATTAGATATATCAACTTTTGACTTTAATCTCAAGTCCTTAAATAAGGTCTACGAAACGTTCGTGCTGAGCGTGGGAGAATTCGACGAAAGAATATTCTTGGGTATGTTTCATTGCATTCATAATCATAATTTATAATTTTTATTTTTGTCAACCGGTTTCGGCAGAATTGTGCCCCCGTTGTGTATGGTGTGTTCATATAAATTAAGTTTTTAATTTTTTTAAAATATTTCCAGGAGAACATGGAACTCCGTCCAAAACATCAGGAGGTGAAATATCCAAAGCCATCGCCTCATTTCCACCTGTGAGTGAATTTCATTATTATTTTTGTATTACAATTCAAATGACTTTAACATTACTTTAAGAGACTAGGTCTGTATGGCAGTGATGTTTTTTTAACAATTTTCCTAAAAACAATTTTTTATTGGTATTTATAAAGCTGGATAGATTTTTGACTTTTTCTCAGTTTTTTCCATCTAAAATGTTGGAATTAAAAATTATCTTTCGATTAAATGTATAGACAAAACCATTTGTTATCGTTAATTTGCCGACCCACACTTGAATGCTGGTCCACAGTTTAAATCCATCATTCCCTCCGCTGTACAGTTTTTCGCATTATCAAGGGTGACGTAGAACCATTGCCTCACACTCCATTGGTGTACCTAAAAAGATAACATAAATAAAAATACAAATTTATTTGAGTTATTTTTTATTATTCTTTTGTTAACCTTCCAGCCGAACATCCGCAGCCTAGTGGGGGACACGCCTCTGACAGGGCGTCGCCACCTCAAGCACAAAAGCGAGCTGCTCACGCCAGTGTCCAATGCCACAAACTCTGTGGAGAAACTGTACGCCTACCTGATCGGCTGCGTCAACAGTCCGTCCGCCTCGCTCTTGGCTAGAGTCAAGTGAGTACATACCTGTATCTATCATTGATGAAGTTTGTAGGGAAGTAGAGTGGGTGGATGGAGAAACGAGTGTCAAAAGAATGTGTAACACGCCAGTAGATGGAAGATGAAGTTAGAGTGGTAGATACCCTAAGTATCGCCCTGGTGACCACCATTCTGAATCGACACGTTGCTTGAAATGTCTTAAGCCGTGTTTGATGACCAGATCTGAATAGCTAGGTACTTCCCAACCTTCCTCTTCCCCATCATAAGATGGGAATAATCCCCTCCCCACTACCTTCAGCTTCACAACGTACCCAAATTGGGGACGCCATAGTCTCACTGGTTCTAGATGGTTGGGAGCAGTCTAGACTCTTGTGCAGTATTTACTATAATTTTTTTTTTAAAAGGGACATTCCAGGAAGACATGTTACAATCAAGAAAATCAAATACTTACGTAATCTCATATAAATAGTTAGATTAGTGTGGGGCGTTCTATATTCTACTTACCCTTGTAGAGAGTAGCATGTTTCATACCCATTAAGCACTTCGTAAGAAAAGTAAATCACAACCTGTTCACAGTAAACCGTTCAATATATTATGTGTGATAATTTTAATGAACTGTACCACCATACGAGAAGAAGAGCATGTTTTAAAATTCCAGTTTCGTGTGTTATTTCAGAGACTGCAAGGAAAATACAATGGTGGAGTTGATTGCCCGGCAGAAGGTTATGGGGACCCTGTTCCTGGCGGCGTACACCCTGCTCAGCTCCAAGGAGATGGCCGATAACCGCCTCAACCTGACTGAGGTGCTCTACTATCGCCTGCTGGAGCAGATCATCTTCGACGAGATCAGGAAGAAGCCTCACGTGGATCTGCAGGTATGATTAATTAGAAAAAAATAAGAAACTCATTCGAGTAAATATTTATTTATGATGGCTGTATTATTTCCTGTATTTTTTATCTACATATTATTATTATTAAAGATGTACTATATTGACTGTGTTTAGGTGAAAGACGGTTTTCATGCCGTTATGCTTGACACCTGATCATAATTTCATCAAATGCCGTCGAAACGGGTTGAGAATCAGTGGTTAACGGGGGAGATTATTAAAGTGGTTACGGTAAAAAATTCTCTATGGCGCTAATCATCGATTTGCGACAATGTAAACTGTGACAGTGATTCAAACCACTAGGCCTAAGTTTGCTTGCAAAAAAATGAGGAATAATGCCTTTGACCTAAACACAGTCGATATGTAAAATCCCTCTCGGTATCAAACAAATAAATAGTGCAGGAATTCTATGATATAGTGTTCTTTTTAACTATGGTACAAAGATTTATCTTGTCTTTTGAAATTTTTCATTTGGGATCTTGATGAGGTTAACCCATAAATCAAATTACAAAATAGAGTTTCTTGCTGGTGCGCCAGTAAGCAGGTGTTCAATGCTGATAATTCCTCTGAGCAGGCCCCATTGGAATACCTGTAAAAGAGAGTGCATTAGATATGGAAATCAATCTGTTCCTGCTAAATTGTACATGTCTTCTTCTAGTAAGCAGTTTTTTTTTATCAGGTGTTAAAGAAAGAGCCATCACACAGGGGGCTGAAGATTTTTACGACATCGTGTCAGTTAGAAGAGACCAACAATATAAATTGCATAAACCAATTATACCGGGGGTCGGAGGAAACTCCTCTGAAAACTCTGTCCTCTGCAGCACGGAGGAGTGAAGGGGCATCCATCTCCGGTCTATTTATACTGGCTATTTTTGAATTCGACAATGAATAATAATGTTGATGGTCCATTGTTCCAGTGCCTCCTCGGCCAGGAAATATTCCACCAGACGCTGTTTGCGTGCTGCGTGGAGATTGTCGTGTGCACGTTCGGCTTCCAGAATGCGCGCTTCCCCTGGGTGCTGGACTGCTTCAAGCTGGACGCCTTTTATTTCTACAAGATTATAGAGATTGTGGTACTCGTCATCAAGGAGAAACTCAGTAGGGATATGGTCAAGCATCTGAACGCGGTATGTTTACTTCCCTATTAATGTATTGTAAAATAATGTACAGTCAAACCCTGTTAAGAAGTTTTTCAAGGGACCTGCCGAAAAAAACTTCTTAAGCGGAAAAACATCTTAAGAGGGTTTTCAAATTTCTCAAAATTTTGGATTAAATTTGATATCTAAATCCAGGTTTTTATAACATTGCAATATGATGGATAAGTAGATAAAATAAATAAATATGTTATTATGAGAAGACAAAAATTACTTTACTCTAGTGGAATTTAAAATAATAATATATACCTACTTGGTTTCGGGTGTTTTACACCAACTAGGAAATATTTCATCAAAACATTTTGTTCAGAAACTTTTTGTTTGCTTAGTTGAACTTAACTATGTATGTTCCAAAATACAAAAAAAAACAAACTATAAAGTTAAAATAATAAAGAAAAACAGCTCAATATTTTATCCCTGCCGAAAGAATAATACTAAGCGACCACGAAACTCAAAGAAACCATTTGTTTATTTTCATTTTAATAATAACAATGCCTGGGGGATGCACAGAATAAAACACAACAAAAAGGGTGGGAAAAGATGACAAAAATAAAATGTGTCATCCAAATGCCAAGTATTATTTAATGTAAGAGTCTAAGGTTTAGTCATTTTTACAAAGTGTTACAAATTTACAAACATGTCTAGTAAAAACACGATCCCATATTCTCAGGCAGGCCGGGTAATCGTCGTTGCATAAAAGGTAGTATCTACAAAAAATCTTATGTTGCGAATAAACAAACAAAAAACTAAACAATTATACGATTTTACTTTTAAACTCGTTTTGATCTAAGCCAAATTCAGTGTTTTCGCTGAAAAGTTGCGTAAATTAAATCGCAGACGTTTCCCCCAACGGCCGAAAGATTCACCAAGTAATGGTTTTAGAGAATACATTTACCGCGAAAATTTAAATTACGCGGCGGGGTTACCGTCATGGACGATCTGGACATGCAGATTTACGGAGTATTGATTCGAGTAATTATTCGATTACACGACGTTTTCTCGCTGAATTTGAAATTTCGCGGCATCGTTATCGCGCCGGACGGCCTCCCCGATGCAGATTTGAGAAGTTATTATTCGGTTATACGACATTTTCACTCGGAATTTGACATTTCGCGGCATCGTTATCGCAACGGACGGTCTCTCAAATGCAGATTTGAGAAGATATTATTCGGTTGTACGACATTTTCTGATGGAATTTGATATTTCGCGGCATCGTTATCGCAACGGACGTCCTCTCAAATGCAGATTTGAGAAGTTATTATTTGGTTATACGACATTTTCCCGCTGAATTTGAACTTTCACGGCATCATTATTGCCACGGACGGCCTCTCAGATGCAGTTTACGAAGTAATTATTCAAGATTATACGACATTTTCACGCTGAATTTGATATTTCGCAGCTGCCAATTTAATTATTAAAAATAAATTTTGTATTTGATTTGAGTAGATGCCACCTTTTTCTTTTAAACAGTTAGTGTACCTAACTACCTAGCGCCCGTATTGGCGGCAGTTTAGTAATAACTGTCTATCTTTGTCGCACTCATGGTGTTTTAGGTGATCTGAGTAGGTGTTACGATTTTAGAATTAGCATTTCAAACCTTTAGAATACGACACAGCCTAGTTATGCGATAATGAACTCTAGAGTACGTTACTTTAGAGCCCATTATCTCATAACATTACTGTAATAGTCTAGTATTCACTGCATTTGGTTAATCCCAGCCGATGGGTAATAACAATAGCTCAATTTTAGGGTTTTTTGGACCCATTATAACCGGCCGGCCGAAATATCAAAGAATACCTGCAATAAATCTTAGAATTTGTCCTGTAAATCCTTTTAAGAGGGTAATAATTTTGTTGGGGGAACATATTTTCGATCTTCTTATGCGGGAAATCTTCTTACACGAAACATATTAAACGGGAAAAAAATGCGTAATTTGTATAGGAATTTTTCGGGGATAATGAAACAGGCCTTCTTAGGCGGGAAAACATATTAAACGGGAACTTCTTAAGTGGGTTTGACTGTATTTGAATTAACTGAAAAGGCAAAAGGGAATAATTTTTTCTTTACCACATTCTCTGTAAAAATACACATCCTGACAAAAGGTATTAAGTAATAGACTTTGCCATTGTTGGCCATTCTTTACTTATTCCCTTTCCTTGTGGGCGTTACAGTTTTTAAGAAATACAAACATATTATGTAGTAACATCTCACTGGCCTATTTATATATTGATAACTCTTTGATGAATTTATCCATCATTCAAGGTAAATTAGACTTTTTTTTCACATTTAAATAATAAAATTTAGTAAATTAACACTTACAATATTGACAATATTTATTTATTTAGTATCCAGATTCTTTTGCACTACATTCCATTAAGTGCAAAATATGTTTTCTTATTATCATCTTTGCATCAAAATTTACGGTTAAAATGTAGCTTAAAATGGCTACAGCTATGTTTAGTAACCAGATCTGAATAGTCGTCACTTCCCAATCTTCCTCTTATTCAACTCCTTCCCCTCTCCCTCTCCTTCCCACACCGTCACTGCCCCATTGCTTCCAGCCAGTTGAGAGCATAATATGTAGGTAATATCTTACTTTGGTTTGCTCTTCCCCCCAGATTGAAGAGCAGGTATTGGAATCACTGGCTTGGAGTTCCAGCAGCCCCATTTGGCAGCGCATCCAGACCCTGGGGGGGCCCATTCCCCCGTGGAGCGAGGTGAGTGCCGGGGAGCAAGCGCAGCTCACCACCCCCCAGCACACCCCCACGCCCTCTATGCGCAGGCCCAACAATGTCCCAGGTAAGTCTCACTGTAATCTAACCTAACCAAATATTAAATCATTTCTCGCAAGGCTAGGCAGAAGGGATGGAATCTCACACAACTCTGTCTAGACGCATTTATACATTCCTCTTTAACCTCTACGCGCACATACGAGGCCTGTTCAAAAGAAAAGGTGAATTTTGAATTTTCGCGGGCTGTGTACATTCGATTAATCGTTTTTTTATTTTTATGTTGGTACACATATGTTTATCATATGTTAGCATTATCAGCCATTTTGGATTAGTGGCTTGTTTTTGACAACTGGAAAGGTTAGTCACGTTTTTGTGTGTTCTTCGATTTTCTACTTTTGAAATAAATGGATCAAAGAATATGTATGTATTAAATTTTGCGTTAAAAATGGAATAAAATGTGCTCCAACGCACTTAAAATGTTGACTGTGGCATTCGGCGAGTCTACTTTGTCTCAAAAAAGTGTTTATAAGTGGTGCAAGCGCTTTACAGAAGGCCGAGAAGATGTTAATGACGATGAGTGTCCTGGAGTTGTGGAAAAACAAATCATGGATTTTATTCTTTGATCCATTTTTTTCAAAAGTAGAAAATTGAAGAACACACAAAAACGTGACTAACCTTTCCAGTTGTCAAAAACAAACCACTAATCCAAAATGGCTGATAATGCTAACATATGATAAACATACGTGTACCAACATAACAAAAAAAAAACCATAATCGAATGTACACAGCCCGCGATAATTCAAAATTCACCTTTTCTTTTGAACAGGCTATGTATATGTGTGCGAATAAACCGTGCCCTTAGTGCCACTTGCACATATAAATGTGTTAATTTCCACAGAAAAAGTATGAATGCTACCAAAAATGTCACGTACAACAGTAATCCTATAAATAACAAAACAAACTTCTTATGTTGGAACCTTTTATGTGGGCTTCACTATACTTACTGTTGTCATCTTTCCAGG
Source organism: Drusus annulatus (assembly GCA_022651775.1). Classification (NCBI taxonomy): domain Eukaryota; kingdom Metazoa; phylum Arthropoda; class Insecta; order Trichoptera; family Limnephilidae; genus Drusus; species Drusus annulatus. The sequence goes on from JAGWCC010000800.1 coordinate 117,860, forward strand.
CGTCTCTCAGTCCCCTGTATCCTCGGCAGCAGACAGATTTCTCTCCCCCAGCACTGAACTGGCCAAGAAGCAACTCTTCAAGGACTCCAACATCAAGCCAGGACAGTCGCTGCTTAACCAGAACCTGAACAATCACGTGAATCCATCCACCAGCAACGGAAAACAAACAGTTAAGGATGGACCTCAAATATTGAAGAAGGTCATAAAAGCAGGATCTTTAGGACTCTTCTTCAGAAAGGTATACATGCATTGCTATAATTTTAGCTCAAAAGGGAAATAATAAATGTAGAATAATTTTTTTACCACAAAAATATTATTGTACCCTGTTCATATTGGGAGTCAAAAAGCTTATTTTTCTAGCCAATTTCCGATTTTTTGTATATCCCGCCAAAGCATTATATGCACTAAGAAACGGTTTTTGAAAAATATGTCGAAAAAGGCACAAATATGCATTATGAAAATGATCCGATTATATATATATATATTTAAAAAAAATTTTTTTTTTTTGGTTTTCTAATTTTATTTAAACTATAATTATTATTATTTAAAATTTTTAAAAACAATTTTTAGTTAAAAGCTCTGCGATGTAATTATTTTTACGCGTGACAGCTGTATCGCCTTCTGAGGGTATTATCAAACTGTGGAGAAGCCACATACAGACGGACTATTTATATCTACTGATATAAATAGTATTGATATAAATAGTCCGTCGGTATGTGGCTTCTCCACAGTTTGATAATGCCCTCAGAAGGCGAAACAGCTGTCACGCGTAAAAATAATTACATCGCAGAGCTTTTAACTAAAAATTGTTTTTAAAATTTAAAATAATAATTATTATTGTTTAAATAAAATTAAAATACCTAAAAATTAAAATGGAGTTCTACAAAATAAACTTTAAAACCATAAATATTCTTTTCTGTTTCGTTAAGAAAAAGGATAAAGTTAATTAATTACAAAAATAATCGATGTTGTGTTGTTTAGTTCTACTGTTTGGCCGTGGTGCGCATGAACGACCTGTGCAAAAACCTGCGGCTGGACGACCAGGAGCTGAAGCAGAAGATCTGGACCTGCCTGGAGCACTCCATCATCCACAACACACACCTCATGAAGGACCGCCACCTCGACCAGATCCTCATGTGCGCCATATACGTCATCTGCAAGGTAACCAACCAACCACGCTCAGTCCACTAATTCATCTTTTGAACCTCACCCTTGGCCTCAACACGTTTGAGCTCTCTTGAAGCGAGGGATCTCGATTTTTCAACCCAAAATAAGGTGAAAAAAAAATGTTTCAAGGTTTCATGGTTTTCAAAGTCGTGGGAATTTTACAATAGACTCATATTATTGGGTTTTTTAAATCCTAGTGTGCCGGAGGGTCTCAAAAAACACGCAACATTTGTACCCATTGTGTGCCAGAGTGTCCTTAAGGACCCGTGCATTCACCATTATCTTTTAGCCATTTTAATCAACAACAAAAAAAATTGCCGGAAATAATGTTTTTGCTGTTTAGTAACTCGATTTGAAAAGATATTCCTCCTATTGCCCCCCCCCCCAGCATTACTAAATATTGGAGATGTGATAATCCCACTAGCTCCACATAGTTGGAACCTTGCATGAACATCACATAAAATAGTTTTCATAACAGAATGTCAATTTTCATAACAATTTGTTTCTGTAGGTGACAAACAGTGAACACAACCGGGTGGAGCAGACCTTCACGGAGATCATGCGCTGCTATCGCCAACAGCCCCAGGCCACCGGACACGTGTATCGCAGCGTGCTCATCTCCCTGGGGCCTGCCTCCTCCTCCAACAATAATGAGAACGAAGGTTAGTGATAAATTAATGTTCTCCGTATTGAAAGTGAAACTGTAAATCTATCACTTTTTTTGGAAAAAAAATAAGAGCAATGCTCGACTTAATACTATTTAAATTAAAACAGCAACATTTGGTATATTTGTCTTGTAATATACTAATATAATTCTCGATAATTAGGTGAACATTTGATTTTCCAGGTGGCGATGTGCCCCGCGCCCCCGTCCCCCATTCCCCTCCCTCCCCCAGCCGCCCTGCCGGCCAGTCTGTGCGCCACGCCTCGCAGGAGCGTGGCGACCTCATCAAGTTCTATAACACGGTGTACGTCATGAGCATGCAGCAGTTCGCCCTGCGTTTCTCACGGGCCCAGATCGAGGTAACACAATATAGTTTGGCAATAAAATGTACAAATTTATTAAAGTTGAATTAAAAAATTTCATTACTATGGCAACACTGATATTGGAGCAATTTTAGTACATTAAGCTGTGAAGTTATGCTGCTTAAAGTGCGTAGTAAGTATCTCTTCCGCATTTAGCTTTAAAAAAGGCTCTTTTGACATGTATATTTCAAATACAAACAAAAAAAATCATTTTTCCATCCAATTATTTTACATACAAAGTTTAAAAAAATTAAATATTATATTACCTTAGAATCAACTCTTTCGGAAAGTATCACTAATTTCTGAAAACTGTCTATACAAAATGTGAAAAATGTGCACCTGGACCATTTTTTGAAGTTTTATCCTTTTACCTTAGAACCGTCTTGGTGTAGTCATTTAAAGCAATTTAAACAATTGCAGTGCGCCCCCCGTTTTTCTGCATTTGTTTATCAAACTAAATATTTCTCCAGTATGCATAGAGTTATCAAAAATTATTATTATATTTACAATGTGAATGTCGCTTGCAGGAGTGTGCCCTGAGTCCCCTGCCTCCCCGAGAGTCTGGGGTACTGGTCCGCAGGCGCCCCGCCGGGTGTCGGAACACCACCGTCTCTACGTGCGTCCACTCTCGCACTCCACGGTGCACCAGGTGCCCCCTATGTCCACAACCCTCACCTACCGCTTCAGCCGCAGTCCTGCTAAGGTATGCTGTTCACCACATTGTTCGTTCAGAGAGGATAAAGCGCCTCCACCCTTTTCCTTGAAGCAACCACTGAACTGGCTCGTTTCCTTGCTTAACTCTTGGTATACGTTCCACTCTAATTCAAGTTCTATAAGTGTACGCAGGGATTTTACTGATTTGTTGAAATTAGGGATTACTTTCTTAGTAATGATTGGTTCAGAGATGTTGCGGGTAAAATGGAGTATCCTTATTGGATAATTGAAATGATTTTCGTACTACACCGGTTGTGGAAAAAAGTCCTTCATTCCTAGAGTTAATTGTTTATATTCTCTAGGAGTACACGTAGATACACCTCTCCCAAAGTGAAATGTGTACCAAAGTGCAAAATAAGACATTCCCCGGTTCTATAGACAGGAGGTCTGGTAAGGTGACACATAAAATAAGAAAACTATATTTAAAGTTGGTTGATTTTAGACAGTTGACTTGAAGAGGTCTTTTCTTCTGCAGCAAGTCCCAAGGAAATTGTAGGTTAATCAAGAGTCAAAATAATAGAAAAGTATGTATCCAAAGTTATAATTGAATCTACTGAATGGACATAAACTTACATTCCCCCTATTTTACCCTTCTTTTTTATGAAATGAATCCTAGTGTTGCTGATAATTCCTTGTGCCATACATAGAGAAAATTAGTCATTTTTATAAATATCTTTATTTGTCCATAATTAGGATCTCCAAGATATCAACTGCCTCATGTCTCAGGAGAGCGTGAGCCTCGGCAAGCGGGCCTCCGAGTGCCCCGCGCCCTCCTTCAACCCCGCCAAGAAGTCGACCACCCTCAACTCCCACCGCAAGATCTCACACCTCATCATAGACCGCCAGGCCATGCCCTGATGAGGCTGCCACAGCTATCCGCCCCAGCCAGCCACGTCATAAGTGTAATTTCATCTATTTGTTTGTCTTGGTTCCATCGCAGCTAGAGGTTGTAATATTACCTACTCTCGGATTCCTCTAATATTCCTATGAATTTCATGAGTTTCCACATATTTATCAAGTATTCCCAGCAATTTTTTTGGGTATTACCAACAAATCTGTTGAGAAATCGGTATAAATTTGCATCACATCCTTTGATTCTGTTAAATCTGGAATGCATTTTATTTCGGGCTGGTTAATAGTCCAAAGGCTAGAATGTGACTTAACTGTTTCAAACTCCAACACATTTGATGGTAATCAAATCGACGATCAATGCCATTGTGATTTTTTTTATTTGAACGGTTTCCGTTAAATCATGAATCACAAATCATGATCAGCTGTCAAGCATAACGGTCATATTGTTATGCTTCTCAGCTGATTACGATTTGATCAATAGTTAAAATGGGTTGAAAGTCTGCATTTTAGAGGGACATTTCAAATTTTAATAAATCAAAATGGCACTCATTATCGACTGTGTTTATTGTGCCAGTTAAATCTCCAAATTGGTTACATTGATATTTTTGTGTTTGTATATAGAATGACTGCTCCCAAAGATCTACATATTTTTAGAGTTTATAGCTTCTTTTCACCTACATTGAGATTGGAGGTCATTGATGACTTGTGTGCCAAAGGAAAGGGAGTAAAAAAAGCCCCTTAGTTACACAAAAATTATGTGACTCAAAATTTAAAACAATGAATTTTATTGATATCACAGACACATGATTATATTCAGTATTAAAAAAAAAAGCCACCAAATGCACAAAGTTGAGTCGATTTATTTCTTTGGGGCTTTGACTCATATCTTTCATTTTGCACACAGATTTAACAATAAATAATGTCCCATACCTTGAATAATTAATTTAACATTGTGAAATAATATAATAGCAGTTGGAAACTGCCTTCAGGGTAATGAAATTGTACTTTTTAATTTAATAATCATAACAGCTGGTGGATTGGCTCAGAAGAGGCCTCAGTGGCTCGTTTGCAATTGACGCACTTTCTTAAAAATCGACAAAGATTAATGACATAATTTGACAAACCATTAAAGATTTATTTATACGACTTTGTTGAAGTTATCATTGTTTCTCATGTAGTAGCTCAATAATATTATAGATTTGTATAAGGTGTGGAATTGGGTTTGTAATGGTATTGTATTATTTTAATTAATTTAAGCCATCCTCTAATCAGACTTCCTTTCTCCTTTACTTCAGTTTACAAATCTCAAATTATTTTATTTTTTTCACTGAAATCATGAACTTTTTATTTATTTGATACATTTTGTGCAACAGGATTGTGATGTTTGATTCACTTCAATATTTTGATTTCTGAACAAATAGTAATGTTTGATTTTCCATAGTGCCGGAATGTCCTCTGCAGTGTGGCACCAATCGTTATGTGTTATGGTTTAGTCTTTTCTTTGTTTAGTGTGACCTAAGTCAGTCATTGTTTCGGATTTGATATTAGTCATTATTTATAATTTAACTTTAAAGTAATTATGGGGAAATGAAATATTGCTCAAAATTTTTATCCCCACCGACATTCGTTTTATGGCAACAAGATTGTGGAAAAAAGTGTGGCCATTGATTTTAAATACAGTGAAACATACTTATAAGGTTTACAAGTTTTTTTTTGGTCCTTTAAAGATTGAAATAAAAATGTCCTAATTCATCCCACGTTTTACTGTATTATTAATTACTGTAGATACCTACAATACACTTATGTTGCCAGCCATCAAAGGTGTAATATTATTTATAGATTCCTTTTTTTGCATGCAGTCCTATAAATCTATTCAGTTAAAATACAAATTATGTATAATTATTGTAAAAAATATTTTATTCCATATTGAATGTAATTTATAAATTAATGAAAACTTTGTTACAAATTGACATCCAAATCAGGATTCCTTTTTATCTAACTGACTAGAACATCTTTTACTCTAAAGGTTTACCTTTTTATTTACTATCTCAGTTTGTGGATTTATTTAAGTGTGTTTTTGTTAACACATTGAATCATGTTTTCATTTTATAATTATGTATATGAATGAACAAAAACTTTTTTTGTTTGTTTATATCATTTTGTTATTTTTTTATATGTACAACAAAAAAAAATGTACAACTCAATTTATAATTACACTTTTTTCATTATATTTTAATTTAACTGAAAAATTAATCTTGGTTTTCAATTTTTAACCCACAATCAAGCTAAAAAGTATAATATTAATTAATATAAACATTTTATGATCTCTTTTGAATTATTATGGTTAATGAATGAAGCTTGAATGATAAATAAAAATATTTAATTTGAGAGATTTTCTAACCATCATTCGTAATCTTAAACACCTCGGTGGCTGTTTACAGTATTCCAAACATTTTTATATTTACATGTAAGAAAGCTTTTAAATCAATTAAGTGAATGAACATTTCTTATAAAATTACTTTTACAAATTGTTTTATTCTTCTTTATATGGTGGAGATCAAAGTGTGATCTAAATTTGACTCCATCCATCTGTGTCTCCCCGACCGGATTGTTTTTATTGAATTACAGTTTTCAGTTAAATTTTTAAAAACCCTTTTCTCCTTGCTATAAAGTTGTGGCCGATCCTACTTGATTCCTGCCAATTTCTGTAAATCGACTTTATTTACATAATTTATAAATAAAACCCAAATGTTACCAATACTCAAATCAATTATAGTTTATTTTCTCTCACTCTTAAAGCCTTGGCACTCAAAAATGGCGCTGAATGTCACTTTGTAGGATTCTAATAGGAACAATACTACAGATGATTTATCTGTAAAATCTATATGGGTAGTTAGGGAAATGTCTAAGATTTCCAGTGAATAAAATATTAAATTCTATGAAATACTTACTAAAATGTCTGTAATAGGTGTGGTTTGAAAACTGGCCAAGGCATTTTCGAATGATTTACCTAAAATTCCAGTATGTATTTCATATAGAATTTAAAAGATTACAATTTAAGAATTGTATCAATGGAAACCTTAGACATTTTCCCGACTACCCATATAGAATCAACAGATAAATTTTGTAGTATTGCTTGTATTTATTATTAGTATTTGAATCCTACAAAGTGTATTTTTGAGTGTTGACCATTAAAAAAGTATTTAGTTTCTTTTCAATATAAATATTTTTTAATAAAGGTTTGCAAGTAAGAACTTCTTAAAACATAACATGTAAATAAATTAAAGATTTCATTTATTTACCTTAGTACCATAATATGAAATAATAATATTGAACACCTGTATAAATGTATGTGTACATTGAAATGGCTATCACAATTAATGAGAACTTCCTCTTTTATTGATTTTAATTGAACGCAATATTATTTTAATTAGAGGTGAACCCGGGAGACAAAGCGCTCCAACTTTACGGGAGGGCCAATTTGAATGTTTGTAAAAAAGTGAAAAATGTACAACAAAAAATTAATGTATATTTTTGTATATTAGATTTTTAATCTAAATTAATAATGAATGGCGTGTAAAAAAATGCAGGATGTACCATTTTGAAAGATGCAATATTCTAAGGAATTACAAAACTTACCATATTGTTATTTGCAGCTCTTTTTAAAACATGTAAAAAATTCTGCATAATATAATTTTAAAAATACATTTCTCTCACAGTGTTACGTCCTGTGTTTAAATGAAAATATAATATGTATCGCAAAGTTAATATTTGATGCGTATAAATTAAACCTATTTGCTTATAATTTTCGTTTTCTTTTTATAAATTACTAGGAGCAACTGACTTCGCCCGAGTTTGAACGATTGAAAAATATGGAACAAACAAATATGACATCTTCTCCTATTTCTTGACAGTCAAATAGATGTTTCAAGGCTCCATGGGTTTTGATGAAAATTATAGATGGTTAATATCTGAAATAGGCTGCCGCTGCGGTTCCAGTTACTGCAAACCGAAATGGATCCGGTTCCCAGTGGCGAATTTGGGAAATTGGTAATTCCGTGAGGTAGGATGGGGTAGCTGGCAAAATTATGGAAATAATATCGGGCGATCCAGCGACAGCAGTTACCGGGGCAAGAATATGACCGTCTTTAATACAAATTATTTTTTGAAACAGTACTACCTTGAAGTTCCATACTGAACAAGCTGTGCAAATTTCATGACATCAGGTTGACAATTCAGGAGCAATTCCAACTTGCAAATTTTCTGCCCTAGTCATTGTCATAGATATTGCTGCAAAATTGGGGTAGGTATTTTCTTGTAAGAATTTTGTATCTGAAGTACCTATTCCATTTAAAGTGCAATAAGCACAAAAAAAAACTGTTGGATAGACCAAAGCTGTTTATTTTCCCAGCCACGTTATGGGCAGTTTGGCAACGCTACGTGTGAATCTGTAACTTCTGTCATTCTTTTAGTTCTCTTACGGCATATACCTGTTGGGTGGTGTTTTTTGCTCGAAAATATAGTGATTTTATTCACATTTTGCAATCGTCATTAGATAAAACATCAAGGTAACGTTTATTCACATTTTTAAGCTGTAAATACATATTATATTTCATATGTAAACTACCTTTTTACAGGTTTCGCGCGCCAACGTTTTATTATTTTCAAAACTTAAAAATAATATAAATAAGTGTCTTTCTAAAAATTCTTTAAAAATCCTTCTATAAACACTTGAAATACAATAACTTTTTTTTTGTCAAAAAACATTGACATAGTTGTCTGTTAATACATAGGTTCACACAAGTTACAAAATGCAATGTTGCCAACTTTAACAACATGGCTATATAAATAGACAGATTTATTGGAGGGAAACAGTCAGAGGGAGCCATGGGGTCAGGAGAAGGGTTTAATACGAATTAATAATTGGTTGAAGTTTAGAGGTGTTGTGGAAATGGTGTTATAAATACAGAGTGAGGTTCATCAACAGGAGAGGAAAATAATGGTGAATGGTTTATTATTGCCACAAGAAAAGAACCATGTGTGTGTAAACATATATGTAGGTATATTATGTACCTTACTGCATTTGAATTTTGCGGATTGTGTTTGGTGCTTATACTATTTCTGATCCTGCTTGTATTATAGTTCTCAAGTCGCTGCCTCATTGCTGAGGGTTGTGACACCTGCTCCATTGCCCTGTTGAACATTGCTTCTCCATTCTTCATGGTCCTGCACTGCATGGAGATCCCTGGACGCCGATGTTCCAGACGCCTTTGACTACTTTAATGCATCGGTGGTTTCCCACTATGCCTATTGTGGATGGACAGCTCTTTCAGAAAGTATATATTAGTGCGCATGCCTGTCCATGGAATCCCGACCATTTTATAGTAAGTAATCATTATTTGCACCTATTTATATGTGAAATCATTGGGATTTAAGGTATGAAATAATTATAGAACACCGTAAATAAGTTATAATAAATCAACATTTTATTATATAAAAGTTCATTTCGGAAAGATTTTACAAGGCGAAAAGAACTATAAACATAGTTCACCCCTGAATGAAACTAAACAAAGAACACGCATTGTAAAAAATACAGGTCATATAATAATATTCTCTTAAATAGATTTTGAAATTTTTAAAATACTTTAATAATATCTACATTGGACGGTTGAGATAAAAAAAATCGTAAGTTTTACATTTATGTCAATTCAGTGAACAGGCTTGGTATTTGTTCACACATTCTTCATTTTTCAAAGAATATTCATTTATCTACTTGAAAATTCTTCGGTAAAAAAGACAATAATTTGTACTTATTAAATTCGTCATAAAATTAATGTTCAAAGATTCCTACACAGTAAAAGTTATTAAAGTTACCTTCACAAAATAATAAAGGCACTCCTTTGCTGTTATATGCGTGTATTTAAAATCTATGATATTCTTTAAAAATACTTATAACCTGCAGGAAAAATAAAATGGTATTCAACACAGTCAAAAGTAAGCACAAAATCATTAAATTACATAGATCTTATGTACACTAATAATATTATATTATATTTTGTACATGAATTAATCAACATTCCGAAAACTTAAGTTTTCAAACCAAATAATGCAACCCAATTAAGAAGAAAAAGGTGAAACTTAACTATGGATGCTAAATATTATATTAGAGACTTCAATATAAAAATAAAAAAAATTGAAAATCATTACAGAATATGACACAACTTTCAACTCTGGCAACCGTTCATACAAAGTCTTATAACTATCCTTTGTTTATGTTAAAAAATACTAATTTTAATAGACTTCATACTTCTGTATGTAGATCAAAATGGATACCACTCGTCTTAATTAAGTTAGATGTAAATAATAATAAAAAAAACAACATTGACCAGATTAATGGACGGTTTATAGATTATTAACTAAACATTGATTATAAAGAGATTCAAATTACTAAGGAATACTTACAAGAGAGACAGTAATATTGTAAGGTAACAAACAATACGGGAATTCTCTTCAATTATTGACACAAATCAGATCTCGAGACATCAAAATCAAAGGTTTGTTTAATTTGTAATTAAATTAAAATTGTATCAAATATTATATTTTTACTGTTCTTGCAGAAAATGTTCCCTTTTAGTTTAACATTTTCTTCCAGAAAAGAGACAATATTATTAATAAAGTTGGTTTTAATATTATTATTATCATTATTAAATAAAAAATTTAATTCCTAGGAAATGAAAACCAATGCATACATTTTCCAGTCAGTGCAAGTTAACAATATTGTTTCTCAAAATTTTTTAAAAAATATTGTAACTTTTGTGAATATATTCTGTTCATTGAGAAAATTAATTTTGATGTGCAGATGATTTAGAAATTTTATTTCCTAGTAAATAATTTTGTCATTTGTTCCTCCTTAGCTTTTGCAATTTATTAATAAAGTAGACTAACCTCGTACCACTAAAATGAATACAGAATAATATAGAATATTTATGCATAATGTGTATATTCCCTTGACATAGATGTTTAATTTACATATTTATTTGTATTTTTGTTTAGTTGTGAATTTTCTCAGTGAACACAATAAATATTACAATGGATTTTTTTCAACAATTTAGAAGTGATTCATAAAACATGTGCAAAATTTGTTTGAAAATTAGAATCAACCGAAATATTATTCCTATATTAACATAAGTGAAATTGCAATAATTTTTTTGATAATGTAATTCTTAAAACAGTGCTTCAAACAATAATCAATTGAAAATTAGCAGCTACAGAAATATAACAGTAAAAGCAAAACATCAGTCACAATGGAAGACTTGCTTATTCACTTGCATAAATATATTCAACTTATTGTTGAATGGTTTGGTTTTTTAGAATAAACATACAATACAAATATAATTTACATAAATATGGATATTCTACACCATTATTTGCAATGAAGCACAGTTTACAATACGAGGACACCACCTTTAAAACAAGTATTAGATTCTTATTAACTTCATGACATACCAGAAACCAGTGAAAATATGCAGTAAAATCACCTATCTTAGTTTAAAGATGTATTATTATGTTGGCTGCTTGCTTGTTGATACTGAAACTACAGTCAGCTCAAATACAATATTGCATTTGAACACATGGTAGACATGACATTAATAAATACCAGATTTTGTCTGCAAAATAGTTGATAAATAAAATAAATGTCATGATTTAAGAATGCAATCGACGAAATGGAATCTGCTTTAGATATAATTATTGATTTATGTTCATTCCATGTCAATTACGTTTCAATTTAATTTACCACACTGGGATATAAAAAAAACACATTCTCAAAACGACAAGAATAATTCGGGAAGAATAAGTTATGGTATAATGTATGCAATAACTTCATATAAGATATTTATAATATTACTAGATTCAACAGTACGAAATTGTCTGAGCCACCATTCTCTGACGATTGCGATCAATCGCAGAAATATTGTCATTGTCAATTTGATTCACTTATTAAATTAAGTATTGATTGGATTTTAGATGATGACGTCGCCTCCCGAGAACGGCATAAAGCCATTGACGAGACTTCTCGTCCGGAAGTTAGAAACAAAGACGGTGAAAGCGGCGAGGAAGACCAGGCTAAATGCAGCCTGGACACTTGGAGCCGCATTGTAGATGGAACAGTATGGACACTGCGAAGAGCCGCACACTTCGCAGATGTTGAGGATATACGTCGAAAGGGAGTTGAAGATAGTTTCATTAAATCGTTCTGGAAATAAAAAAAAAAACAGGTTAGTAATGTTTAACAGTTTGTTGAATGATATTACGACTTGTCAATTAAAAGGTTTATAAAAGTGAAACGGCTCCGCTGAGCAGGGCACATAGCAAGAATGAAAGATGGCCGACCATTGAATAGGCTTCTATATAATATTCTAGATAATTTGTGGCTGTATGGTGTCAAGGGCGCTGTATATATAAACCTGCATGATGAAGGAGTGTTGAAAGGCATAAGCTTCGGTGGCTTATGGTATAAGGAACCGTAAGGAACCGTAAGGAATTCTGACTCTGCCATGTTTGTTTCTTGGTAAAATTGATGAATATACATTTTTTTTTGAATTGTGAATACTGCTCCCAACCGTCTAGAGCCAGTGATACTATGTCATCCCCAATTGGGGTACCTTACGAGGCTAAAGGTAGGATATGGGGAAGAGGAAGGTTGGGAAGTATCTGGCTGCTCAGATCTGGTCACCAAACATGGCTAAATCCATTTCAAGCAACATTTCGATTCTGAATGGTGATCTTTCACCAGGTCGATGCTTAGAGCATCTACTGGAATGTGCCGCAAATATACAATATATTATTTTTTATGAATTAATTAAAATTTGTTTGCGCACGCCGGGTTTGAACCCGCGACTTCTGGATTCCTAGTCGAGCGTTTTACCACTCAACCACGGAGGCCATATACATATAATTGAATGATTTATTTGATAAATGTCTGTTTATTTAAAAAGTATGTACATACCTGGAGCGTAATAATCATACACTCTAATGGGTAAGTACTGAGACATATTCGCCACTGGATACCATCTCTCAATTGTAAAGTTGATACACGTGTCTTCGTAATCCAACTAAAAAATAAAAACACAAATTAAATTAAGGAGAATTCATTTATACAAAGCCGTTGGGCATGTGCCAGTTTGACAAATATATAATACAAAATATTAAAACTGGATGATTTTATATAAAGTGATATAAAGCTTTTAAAATAATGTATATACATAGTGCCAGTGTGAGTTTCGGATGGTAACAAGAATAAATAAAAGGGTTTTGGTTGAAATTAAAAGTACATATAAAATACACTTACGTAATCAAAGTAAAACAGGACTTTTCTTTCTTGGAATCTGGCTCTCTGTAAGTTGCGGACGTTTCTAGATAGGACATAGGCATCAAGCTTCTGTTGCTGGATAATGTAGCCCGTGGGTATGGTCACATCCAACACGGCCATTCCTGACCTGATGGACTCATTGATGTTTGTCCAGCTGAAACAATAAAACCATTTTTATTATTGCTACTAATTTTTCATTAACTCTTTCACTGCAGCGAGTGACTTTAGTCATTTTACAAATCGTTTGCACCACGCGGCAGCTGATTAAAGTCATTTTCAAGTTTCGACTTTGTTTTCCGAGCACACGTATGCCGTATTCGGGCGAAGTTTGTTTTAAAAATAAGAATATTCATTTGTGAATTGACATCTCTGAAAATCTTTATCAACTACTTCATTGTTTATCTTACAAAATAATAAAACCGAGAGCCCGGGGACAGAATTCAGTCAGGGTTTTGAATCTCGCACACGTGTTTGACGGGAACCCTTTGGAGCGTCCATTTAGATGGCTTTGTCTAGGTTGAAATTTACCGTGCTTGTTTATATTAATACAATTATGGCGTTATCTTAATTTGGGTTTATCTCAAGTGAATGTTTATTGATACTTTGATGTTGGAGGATGATTTTAGGATAGTTCGTAATTCCTATAATGATTTTGTTTTCCTAAAATGGTTGTTTTAAAAATGACATTCAACCAAAAATCCGTAAACAAAATATGTGCCGCGTAGGGACGACTGCTTAGGTATATTTATTTAACGGTTAAAAGGTTAAGGTTAGTCAAGTAGGTCTATTTTGATAGTGCCAACTTCAAACTCGTTAAAATGATGAAATGTGCGTATCAGAGAAAAGAATTGATTGAAATAGCTATAAAATAACAAAAAAAAACTATTAATGTATAAAGACTCAACAAAATATTTGATAATGAATCATAATTGAAAAAAAGGATAAAAAACATGAAAATAAACAATGTTCTGACCTCTGGCAACACTGATAGGTGATGTGCGACTTATTGCGGCCGTGGAAGTCAGCGCGCGTGAACAGGTTGAAGGCGCGCTCCGGAGGCTCTGTCTGGAACTTGTGAATGTCCACATTGTACTGCACCGACATCTGCAGGATGGCGTACCCTGCGCCCTTGGCCTGCACCTTCACCGTGCCCCACGCTTGCGGTATCTAAGACAAAATGGTTGGTTAGAAAGAGGAACAGAGAACAAATGTGGGGCAAACCGCTGCATAATCTATTGCGACAAAAACATCAATTAACAAAACATAAAAAAAAACTAACTAAATATCCATCACGCTATTTTTCCACAGAGGATGGGCCGCCACACAACTATGGCTAAGCATACACTTTTTGTTTCATTACTCTTGACATGAACCGACTCAAGTATTTGATTCACTTGAGTCAGGTTATGTCTCAACATTCAATGATTATTGCAAAATTCATTATCACACCAACAAAAACATAAAAAGGCAAAAACTAAACGCAACGGTGAATCAGTCATCAACAAACCTCCATTAACAGGTAAAAATAATTTCAACAACTTTGCATTTGTTAGACATTTTTCAATCTCATACCATCTGTCCTTTAAAAGTAGCCCTAGTAAGATTGAGATAACACTAGCGTCTAATTAATAGGTCCTCCATTTAATGGGTATTCTTCCCCATGTACAGAATATCCCATTGACATTTTAAAGTAATGTGGTTAGGAATAAATTGAACTAACATATAAAGTTGGAAAATGTGAAAAACATAACCTACAGCGGGAGATTGAAGAATTTTAAGAAACGGTTGTTGTATCTTTAATGAACTAAATAACGAGGTACGAATGTGGATAGGGCACTTACATCAATGCTTTGCAAAACAGCCAAATTCTCGTTGGTGACATAGAGCATCTTGGTGGTTCCTGGCAGCGCTGTAGCTTCAATGGCCACCGAGAGCGTACTCACGTCCCTCAGCCTTTTGCGAACGGTGTACTCGATGAGGGCCTTCATGGCTACATAGGTGTCCTGGAATCAGTGAAAAAAAAGCATTAAATCAATGACAATACATCGTTTTTCTGACTCAGTCTTATGTTAAACAGCACGTTTGTGGAAGAAGCCCTTTAACACCCCTCACAATGTTACCCAACTGGGTGTCAGTATAATAGTATAGACAGAGGAGTTCTTTTGAGGTGTCACTAGCGATGTAACCACTTTGTACGAACTACTTCATTTTGCGGCAGTTCACACTTCACACATTTTTAACTGTGCGAATGCTTCAATTGTAGTACTTCAAATTTACTCTTCTGACAAATCGACGCACTTTTTTGTAGTGTGAAGTTGGTGAAGCAATGTAAGAACTGCAAACTGACTGCACAAACAAATGATGTAGCTGTCACTCGAGTTTCTAGTTCCTGCACTAAATGCTGCACTACCTACTGCGGTGCAAATTGAGCGATTGAACTGTTAGTTCAATTGAAGCGTTCACCGTGAAGGGTTCATTTGAAAGAACTTGTAGTTTGTGAAGCGAAACTTGGAAGTTTTTCTCATCATTAGGTGTCACATAAATAAAAATAAAAACTTCAACACAGTCAAAGTGACACAGTAAAAGTGGAAAATAATGCAAAAAGTCAGGTCTTCAATAATCTGAACCAAAATTTTATTTTTTTGATAACGTAGTTCAAAGTTTCCAAAACCTATTTGGCTCACTTCAACATATATTCACATCTCTCAAACACATCCAGCAGGGCGATATCACCTACTTTGTTAACCACTTGTGTATATAAATTCTTGGTAAAAGCATTAATGCAGTTACATACCTGAGTGGAAGCCCATCCGCCATCAGTCAGCCTTTGAGCGTTGAGCCACATGACGATGGGATCGATTAACAACTCCTGGCGTGCGTTATACGTCATGAGCGCGTACGCCGTGGTCTCTATGTTGATGGCGTCGTACTTGTAGGGTAGGCGCGGCAACAGGAAGGGCTTCTGGTTCTCCAGCTTATAGGGCGGCATGGGCACACTTTCCTTGCCCCAGTATGTCAGACCACCTGGGTAATAAATACTAAGTCAGTGATGTGCGGAAGAGAGACGAGTGACAGGCTTATACTTAAAAAATCTGTGCCTCCAGGGCTAATAACATAAATAATTTAATTTTATGTTTATTATTTATTCTACATTTATATTTATAAATTTTTTTAGAAAAATTTTTTGACTGCCAAAGAAAGTACTGAATAATACGTCCGTTATTATATGTTGTCAAGGGAAAACAAAAATAGAGGGTTGAAGATTAAAAGAGGGATTGAATGTTTATTGGAATCATATAAAAATGTCTCTCCAAAGATTGTAGCGCTGCTGATGTATTTAGATTATGAGGATTGATTGATTACCTTCAGATCTCGCCTGTCTTGCCAGTATCCCGAAGGCGGCCTCGGCGTTGGAGGCCTTGCTCAGCATGAGGGCGTACGCCACGATGGCCACGTCGTAAGGCTCGCCGTGCGCATTCAGCAGCTTCATGTTCCTCTCCAGCCAGCTGATGGCCCGCTGCTGGGCTAGTGCCACTCTGGCTCCAAGACCCTGGAATATAAGGAATATTTGTAAGTACCAGCCTTCTCTTCTGGTGTTCTCTCCAGATCCGATATTGGCTATCAACAGCTTCAGATTTTCTGCTTCATTGTTTTGATTGCTGGGTGTATACAGTATACATTACCTCTTTTGTTTGATATAACTATGATAACTCTATCTTATACACAAATGGTCCAGGAAATCTCACTGAATCATTTTCCAATTTACAATTAACAATTGAAAATTTGAAACTGTTCGCCTTAGAAATGTTTTCTGTTGATGATGAGAAATCAATAACACTAAGAGTATTGAATTAACTTACGCCTTTCATATCCTTTAGATCCTTCACCGTTTCAAGCGTGATGATCACATGCGCCGTGAGCGATATATTCCGCTGCGTGATGAGGTCGTCTCCGGGCCAGTTGAGCGAGGCGTTGACCTTCCTGTCGGGTAGCCACGTCACCTCGTAGAACGAACCCTCATAGCTCTGGTGGTCCAGGATCCAGGAGATGGCCCGGGAAATTACCTGAAGAAGATCAAAAAATGGCAGTAAGTAACCACTCAATAAGTTTTTTTTTAGCTAATAATTGATAATTTAATTAAATAGCAGATCGATGTAACAGCCAAAATGTCTTTTTTCCATATTTTGTGACTTTTAGAGGAACAAAAAAACGTTAAAAAGAACTGTTTTCATGTAGGGATGCAATCGACTTAGTGTGAGTAATAGTATGGGTGTATAATGAATATTCGCAGCCCATCTGAGTGATTGTCGACAACTCTGTACGTCATAAGTTAATGGTCAGTTTTTTTATTTTTTTATGAAAATGAGTTATGTGTGAGGTATTTTTTGGTAACATAAATCGAATAAGTACTATTTTTATAAGACTTGGATAAATGGAATAAACAACACTCACTGAAGGGTCAATATAGATGTAGTTTTCCCATTCGTAAAAGGACGCATCTTGGAATATTCTGGCGCAGAAGGCTGTGAGCCACACGCTCGATGCCGATTGGTTCCTAAAATAAAACATAATTATACAAAACAAAATTATATTTGAACAAGATGGTTAGTTAAGACTAACCAAAACAAAAGGTTTTTTGCCTTCTTGCAATGGAGAATTTCAAATAACCCAACCTAAAATTTGATTAAACACTGACGGGTTGAGAACCGGTGGTTAACAGGGACAGCTAATTGAAATGGGGCAAAGGTTGAACAATTCTAAATATGACGGGGATTTAAGAAACTAGAACTTAATGTGCAGTTTGATCGTAAAACAGAACTAACCAGTCACTCCTGAATAAGCTGAAAGATCCATCGGGCTTGAGGAAGGAGAGTTGGCGCTGGTAGAGGATGTTTAGGTGGTGGAAGGAGTGCCTCTCCACGGTGCGGTTCCTCTGGTTGATGAGCCTCATGTACATTGTGGTGTACAGGTTGGCCGCAAAGCTGAACATGCTCTGTTCTGCAGAATCCTGGAATTAAAAAAATTAAAATGATTTAACCTCAAAATGATGAATGATTTATACTCATAAATGGTCCAAACCTCAAACGAGGCAGGCCGCTATTCAATATGGAAAGAGGCTCACTGAGGGAGCTCTAGTAGAACTATTAACATAACACTACCACATCAGGAGACACTTGCGGAAGTGGAAAGCACCAATAATTGTAGGAATTATGAACAGAATGAAGAAACACACATTCATTTATGGTGCCAAATGTCCCACCTTGATGGGGAGAAGGCTCAGATATTTGGGTAGGCACATTGTCCAGGAGACTAATATAAAAGAGCTGGACTACTGTAAAATAAATAAGGGTAAGCATAGTAGATAGCACAATGGCCCTGAGTGCTTACGGGAGTTATGAAAATTGTCTCCGCATCAACAATAACAATAAACAGTGCGGGCTGAAACATGTGTCACACAGAAAGAAAGATACATTTACTGAAATAGACTTAATAAGAATGTATAAATATCATAAAACTTTATCTTCATTTGATGTCCTGTACCATGTTGTTTTAATAAGCCGCTGGAACCATAAAATTAAATAGAAGGTCAACATATTTTCTTACCATGGGAAGATTCAACAAGCTGGTGGCATTGACAGGCATGGTGGGGAAGATGGGCCCCACGACATCTCCCACGATGGAGACGCGCGCCTTGTTGGACCCAAACACGTAGTAACGGTCCACGTCGTGCGGGATAAGGGGCGTTTCCGTCACGTTGACGTGCATATACTGGAACACATAGGCGCGGTTGGACAGGTCGAGCAGCACGGACTGGTGGCGATATTGCGGGAGACCGTCAGCCTGGAAATAAAATGATTAGAGTTGAAATAAACATTATTATATCTGAAAAATAATTATTAGATCTAACAGTGTTTTCCTGCAAGGGTTAAAAGCAGTATTGACAAAATACAGTTACAATACGTTGTACTGCAAAATACAAGTAACACCCCCATCGCACTGTGCCAGTTTTATTTTAAGATTTTTTATTGACTTCTCTCCTTGATTTCTCTACTAAACTTCTTTTACGTCTCTCTAAAGTCTGCAGGGAAGGACATGTAGTAAGGATAGAAGATACTCTACTCTAAAAAGGCTTTTTTATAATATGATTGCACAACGAAGGAGTGTTGGAAGACTTTACTTAAGGTTGCTGATGGTGTTTCCTGAAGGTGACTAGGATTCCACAAGAGTTTTAGCACAGGTGATGAGATAGGAGCAAGGAGGAATTGTTCAGCATTCTCATAATTAAGCAAGTAAGGGGCCTGCTTACCTCAACATGAAGCTTCCTTGTGATAGTATCCTTTCCGATAAGTGTGGTGGCGTGAATGGTGACCTCGATGTCTCCAAGTTTCTGGGGCACGATTGGCAGGTGGACTATCATGGCCTCTCCGGCCGGGATGTACACAAAGAACTGGTGCTCTCCAAATGATGTCCTGGGGTTGTATGAATTTACCTACAAACAAAGCAAGTGTGTAAGATGATTTGAATTTACAGAGGCATACATATTGAATACAGAAAATGATTGGCTTTTATTCTTGTTATCAACAGTTTCCCTATCTTCATATACAGGAAGCTAAGCGCTGCGGATAATCAGGGATTACTCAGTACTGTATCTCTATTAGCATTATGTATTCAAATTTGAAAATTTACGTACAATTCCAAATTCCTCAACGTGGACAAATTTGTAATCTGGTGATCCGGCCAACACAACGGTGGCCTCGATGGCGTCCTTCATGTAATTAAACACTGTGGCGCGCACTCCAATCTGCTCTCCCTGGTGGCACACGTCCGGCATCTCCAGATTCATGAAGAATGGCAACACTCCTTCGTACTGAAAGGAAAAAGAAATTTAGCATTTAGTTCAAGGAATAGGAAAAAGTATTATTAAGGATGGTTTGAAGTATTATTTGGAAAAATCCGGAGAAAAGAGATACAGAGGCTGTACAATGAGAGACTGGTTTGTAAGGATCATAGGCCGTCAACACAAAATGAGGATGCCTAAAGGAGCTCTGCTTAGGCAATGGTTTGCCGATCTGATTTGGGATGAAAATTATGATGGTTATTCATTAATTAACTGATGAGACTGTAGTTGTTTGATGATGAAATAATTCACCAAGGGTAACAATAAGTGTGATACACTTATAAGATAACCTTCGTAAAATTAATAATATCCTGGGAAATTATATATTTAAATTAGAATTTCCTAGAAAATCCTTAGCGGCATTTTGGGCAACTCTCCTCCAACAATATTTGACTCGGTTAACTCCGTGTTAAAGATGAAACGGTCGTGCAGGCCTGATGCTGATGTGACAACAACTTCCATTCAAATATCAAGCAAATACCTCAATAGCCTTGGACAACATGCCGAAGCCCAGGCTGGGAGACATGCTGAAAGCGGAGACCATCCAGTGTGCGGGCCGTTCAGGCACCTCCGTGTTGAAGATGAAGCGGCCGTGCGGGCCGATGTTGATGTCGCGCCACAGCCACACATTCTCGTACTGACGCTGGATGCGGTTGAAGCGGAACTTGCGGAAGTGAGTGAGCTTGGATGATTTATCATTGTCGCCTGCAAATATGAACATATTGATTATTTGCTAATCTCAACTATAAAACATATGTATGAAGCAGTAGAAACTTTAGAGCAGAGGGCTCTGGAATCATATAAATTTTACAGTTTTTTCTGTCTGAAATTTCATCATAAGCCACAAAGCTTTTAATCTTAAAATCTAAAGGGGGCGACGTAGTTAATCTTAGGTAATTTGTTTTTTGTAATACTTAGAGAGAAATATATTCATAATACTTCAGCAATCTTTATCTAAAATATTGCACAGAACTCTCGTTCGGGTTACATTAGAATCCTGGTTCGGAACGGAAGTGTTAATAAAGATTTAACTGTCAAAACATAAGACCGGAATGACATCTTGATTTAGTGTTCTGAAACACTCTTTTTTCAATTGCTCTTAAGATAAAATAGTATTACATTCTTAACTGTTTGTGATCCAGTTCAACAGATTCTTTTTGTTGTCCTGGATGCTATCTGTTAACAGCTAATTTAATTCCATCAGTGAATATAAAGCTTCTTATAATTAGGTAACAAATAAAATATATTTATTAGTTTCTACTTGGTGTTATCAACACTAAGCAACCAGTTTCAATCTTTACAATCAGTAAAGTAAAACATTCTCATCAAGACCAAAGTGGACAGTCAATGCTTACATGCAGCTTCATCAGTTCCATCTTCACAGTCGAAGATTCCATCACACTTCTTCTCGATCCTGAAGCAGCGACCGTTGAGGCACTCGGAGTAGCCCAGGGTCAGGTTGCAGTACTCGTTCCTCCGACTGACTGCCACGTCGCTGAACACCACCAGACCTGCGTATCTGTAGAGTAACGAGACAAATATTGATAACTAGGATAATACTAATAACTAAGTAGGACAGGGAGGGATATTTATTGATTGGAGATAAAACATTAAGGTTGTACGAGTATATAGTAAGATTACACACCAGAATGTGATGGAAAACAATCGGGCCAGCTGCCTCACACCTAAAAAACTCTTTGAACTGAAAGTGAAAGTCTAAATAAGTCAGATTCGTGCCAAACTCAGTGGTAGACATCTTACATTAAAAAAACATGCATCTAATTGAGAATCTCACTATTAAGTTGACACGGTTCTCTCTCTTTCGGAAAGTGTGGACAATATTAAGCCGCATTCGGTGCAGTCACAATCGCTCTGCGTACATGATGAACAAATGGGGACCATTGGACTGCATTGTGTGAATTTGGACAGGCTCAAACCGCTGAGTACATTGTTGAATAGCGTTCACTCTACCATTTCCCCGGAGGCACATTGATGCTGCATGATACGATGTCAGATGTTATTGAATAGACGATGAATCCAACTATCCCTATGTAGTCACCAACAATTATCCAATCATAACAAGAAAGAAGTGATATAGCAGTTAAGTAAAGTTGTATGCTTACTCAAAAGTCCTGTTGGCATCTATCCCAAAGGTAGAAGAGGGAAAGTACACCAGCTCATCCGGGTTCCCCTGGTGGGACATCCAGGTGTGCTTGAAGGTTCCGTTGGTCTGCTCGTCGAAAGTGGCCATCTTGGTAATTACCTACAATTCATACGAGAAGTGTTAGTGGTGCAAACTGTCAAATGGTAATAAAGTACAAGATAAGGCGGAAGCATTATGGCAACTTTAATGGAACTGCTTGACAACTTATGTACAATAAATGTATACAGAAGGGTTCATTCAAAATCTGTTTAGTTTTAGGGCAGTTTAGATTTAGATGGATGTTGAGATGTTCAGGTACATATAATATAATTTTAAATGTACCCTTGTTGAAACCCATAGAGATGCTACTATTACTGAAAAACAAATAAAATCGATTTAAGCAGTTCGTAAGACTAGACAGTAAGGCACATACATGTTATGTACTAATAAGTGAGGTTCGAATTTACGATAGCAAAATCGTTTTTTCCAGTGCTATGAAAAAATAATATATTTATCCCAACAATATATTATGTATATGTTGTCAACAATTATCGTCGAAAGATTGAAATTATTGAATTGATTGGATTATTTCGAAGCTTAATTGATAATTTGCGATATGTGACGACACTGCTTTTGCTATCGCCAATCCGGTTGCTACTATTGACGATTGAAAATGAAACAAATAATGCAAAAAAACATGAAAATGGCCCACCGTGTCTAATGTTTTATAGAGTGTTAGCAAACATTTATTTGACACAAAAAAGGCAGACAATTAATTATTCACGTAATTCAGTTAGAACATTTGAAGAAAACCAATTAGTTAAGTATGCCAACACTAAATAAATGTGTTTGGATGGAATAACAGAGAGCTAAAGCTGATTCCATGTTGTGTTTAGCATTTCTTACCGAGTTATAATCCTCATAGAAAAAACAGAAAAATTAATTTATTACATGAATATAGATAGTAAAATAACAGATTATAATAATATTATGTTTGTTGGTGAAGTATTTACTTGGGCATAAGTGAGTTCATTTCCAGCCTGCATTGTGTAGAAAGCATTGTCTATTCCGGAGAGGCCTACATATGAGCCGGGCTCACCGTAGATAGCCACTTCTACCTTCTCTCCAGTGCGGGCCTTGCGATTGTTTATGAATACAGTGAACTGGAAAAAAAACAATGATTATAATAATTATAAAATCAATTTTTGAAAAACAGTTTCAAAGTTTCTAAAAGAAAAAATGTTGATGAAAAACAGAAGAAAATGTTACTGTGTTTTTTTTTGCTTGTAACAATATTGTTTTACTTTGCCTGAGGCTAAGTTGAAACATTTCATCTGAGTTATAGTACTCTGCACTATTATTAGATTGGGAAAATGTGTGTGGCACTTTTAGGCATAAGTTGAAACTATGTATTATTTTTTTATGTGATCACCGGAAAAGAGTATGAAGGAGCCAGTGGGACTATGGTATCCCCGATTGGGAGAATGTTATCAGGCTGAAGGAAGTGGGGAGGGGAAAGAGATAGGGAAGAGGAAGGTATCTGCATATTATTTTATTTAAATAACACAAATGAATTTTATTTGTGCACACCGGGCCTCCAACCTGTGACTTGATTCGTAGTCAAGGATTTTAACCAATTGGCCGCGGAAGTCGTCGGGTACATTAATACTACTGAAGATAAAATCCCTAAAAGTATGATCCATACCGACTCGAAATAAAACCCTCACAAATTTATGACCTTTCGACAAATGGAAATTGAATACCTATTCAAGAAAGAATTCAAATGTTTGAAAAATTTTGGAGAGTCAAAGTTTGGGAAAATTGACCTTACTTCGGGCACACCAGATACGCCCACAACACACGTCAATTGGTTTGTCTCTTCAGTGATTAAACCGCTGCTTCTTCTGAAAATAAAATTGAATATAATATTCCGTCACTCACATTATTCCTGGAGATTCCGTTGACAGGAACAGTGATAGAATCTGCCATGGTATCTCCATGGCGACCAGCGCTCCAAACCACGATGGTAGCCGCGGGAGCCATCTCAGCGGACAGAGTAACCGCAAACGTTCTAATTGAATCCTAAAACAAATCATATTATAAGTTTGATTTCTGGACTGCAGTCTGCCTGATGATAGTCAAATTCCCCCTAGGAGAGGGTATCAGAAGTAGAAGATGAGCTTGTCCCCAGGTAATTTTCTGACAAGAGATCACCTATGTGGAAAACTAGAGGAATTATTATTATGTATTAGCACCACCTGATGGGCGACATTGTGAGGTGGATTAAAGAAGGGGCCAGAGATCAGAGAACAACTGAAGAAGATGCGTAAGAAATTATAATAATTCTCCGAAATAAAATTATTAACCTCTAGTGTGCCGGAGGTGCCGATAGTCGCCGGAGCATTCATCATTATTTTTTCAAGAGATTTTATCCTTCAAAACCAGTTGTCCGCATATTTAAATGAATCGTAATCGCTTGCGAACAAAATAATCAATCCATAGAAGTATTTGGCATTGCGTTAAGTTCGGTACAAGTCGAGTAATAAATATTTAAAGTTTAATTATGTCAGTAAGGCGGAAAAAATCGATTTTCAAAGTGACATTACTGTTTGTATTTACAGGAAAACTTCATGTGTAAAACTCAAGGGAGTTATTATGAAATTACATCAGCAAAGGAAAGTATTTATTACCTTCATGTTCTCTTGTCCAGTAGTAAGGATGATCCCCTTGGACATGACCAGGTAGTTGAAGAACTCCATGTAGAAGTTGCTCTGAACGTGCAGCACTATGTATTCACCGACCTAAAAATAAAACATGTCAGTGCATACTTTAGTAATATGGCAACACAGGGAAGTATTTAAAATTTACAACCATTATAAAGAGTGCTATCTACAGCTCGACATGGTTAACTTCAATGGTGGTCAAATAAAGAACTAAAAATGCCACGTTTTTTTGTTATTTGACTATCAAATATTTTCTTTTGAGTTTCTTCAAAGTTTTTTGTTTTTATAATATAAAACGATACAAATGAGAAAATTTAAGCATTATTAACAAGATTTTGGGATTTGTGGACATTGAAAAACCCATATTGTTGCCACCAGTTGGAGTTGTGTTGTTAGCTTTGCGGTAAACAAATATCCATGAGAAGAATTTTATTGTTTTTATTTAATTCATGATTGGTCACTGTTTTCTAATTCACTTTTATATTTCAAGCATTTCAAGACACCATTATTTTACTTAATATAAAAAATGTTTTTGATAAGTTAGGTTAGGTTAATTTTGAATTAACAGTATGTAGTTATAGCCGTAATATGCTAGTGATGGCCATCAATTAAAATTCCGTAATGCTTTTTACCTTTGCGTGTTCAGTGCTGGTGAAGACTTTGATGTGATGATTGTGCGGGGAGTGGTGAGATAGAAGTAACAGTTCTCCCTGGGCACGTTGTCCCATAGCGTCTCTGAAGTAGGCGGTCAAACGCATCTGAGAGATGTCCTTTAAGGTTTCTTTGGCATTGGGTGCATCATCCAGACCTGGGAAAAATGAAAATAAATTATGTTAGGTTAGGTTGAGGTTTAAGTAAATGCAAACAGTAATGTCACACTAAAAAATGATTTTTTTCAGCCCCACTGACGTAATCAAACTTCAAATATTTATTACTTGACTAGTACTGAACTTAACGCAATGCAAAATATGTATATGGATTGCTTACTTTGTTGGCAAGCGATTACAGTTCATTTAAATATGCGAACAGGTTTTACAGGATAAAAACTGTTGAAAAGATAATGACGAATGCCGGGTGACTATTGGCACCTCCAGGACACACTAGAGGTTAAAACATAGTCTGTTCATTAGTTCCTCTTTTGTCCGCTTGCAAAGTAAATTGTGTCAAGGTGTATGTACGTTTGAAAACCATACCTATGCTTATAATATGCTACGTTAAAAACAAGTTGTGAAGACAGAATCATTTGTAGCCACGTTCACCTAATGACTGTTTGCATACAAGCCTTTAGTCTATTAGTTTTTTCATGGCCCCAACGGCCACTAGGCACACATTCATGACTACAAATGATTTCATCATCACAGAACACTATTTATGCACTTTTGACAGCTTGACAAATATGCCTCAGGGATTTCATTTCTACATCATTCAGTATACTTTCATCCTCTGACAGTTCCATTCATCACTACTATATGTAAGGTTTGGTATCAGCACTCCATTGTGGACTGCTAGCCTCGTTTTCTTAAGATTTAAAAAAATAGTTTGTTAGTTTCTCTTTTGGTCGCTTGAAAAGTTAAGTATGTCAAGCAGTAGGAACTGACATTCACAAGTTAATCTTACTTCATAAAATAATTAAAATAATTTATATGAGTGGTGTATTGTTCTTACCTAGCTGTGTCTTGAGGTCAATCTTGAGATGCCAGATGCCGGGCGTGCTGTCGTCCATGCGCAGCTGCTGAATGGGTAGGTCCCTTCGCCCTCCGCCCCTCATCTCTACGTTGCTCTGGATCTCCATCATGCTGAGCCCCAGCTGCAGGGGGCGCAGGGGGGACCCGTCGTGGAACGATGCGGCAATCTAGCAAAAAAATAATTATGGTAGAAATGATTTTATATTAAATGTATTTCTAATTAAATTTAAAACTTTTGGAGAGTATGCCTCGACTGTTGCCGGTCTCCTACTGTTTTTCTCCAGTTCATGTTTGATCGGTTAGTAAGTTGAGCGGTCCAAAGGGCCGGGTTCTCACCCAGGCGTCATAAAGGTAAAGGCACTCTGGTAAAGCTCATAGTTATACTTAGTACCCCAGATACCTTTTTTTATCAGTAGCAATGTCCACAATACAGATTTTTAACTTACATAGCAATCAAAAGGCATAGCGGGCTTGAAGACTTGAGGGGTACCACCGAGGAAGGCTACGTTGATTGAGGAGTTGAAAATCCTGGCCACGGAGTAACCCTCGATGATCTCGTCCAGGAAACGTTCTCCAACCGTGGCTGTGATGATGACCTCCATACCGTCAAGAGATGGGACAAACTGCTCAAGGTCCCGCATTGGGTAACGGAATTCATAAGTTCCGTTGAACTGAAAAAAAAAGATTGAATATTAGAAGATTAGTAGTTGAATTAATAATACGCTATGAAGCCATTAATAGTAAGTTCATCAAACATACAACAAATGTCCAAAAATAATATATCGACGCAGGAAAGGCAAAAGGGTTGAAGCGCCATTTTGGGCAGTTTAAACAGAGATTTTGAAAAAAGTTAACTCATGAACTCAATGAAGAGACAAAAAGTTAAAAAATCTCAAACTTGTGTCACTTGAGTCAAGCTTTCTCCCAAATGGTACATATATTTTAGATGTTTGAAGCGCTACAAAAGTCTACAGAATCAAATTAGAGTCAGAGCATTCGATGCAGAACAAAAAACTGATTAAAACTGCATGTTTAACTCATTTTTGACCAAACTGTTGCTTAAGCCTTTTTGCCTTTCCTGCGTCGATATGGAATGTCAAAAGGCTAAACATTAAAAAAAAGTCTGTAAATTAAATTGAGTAATGTTGCCATTATACATATTTGACAACAAATTACGATTCACATAACAATAAGTGTTTTAACTGTATTCTGCTAATTATCATTGATTTTCAAAGAAAAGTTTTAAAATATCCAATAAAATGTTGAAAATGTAGGTTCCTCTTTACACCCTTTAACAATGTTAACCGTTTTTAACCACTCTAACTCATCATTCAAAGTCAATAATTTAAAATGCATATAAATCTATCTTCATCTAGACTTGCATGGGTCCTTAATCTCTGCACCACAAGTTTCAGAATCACGTGATTATAGGTAGTTGGCACCGACAGCTATAAACAGTTTACTAGTTCGTACTAATAACAACAAATATGATGATTTTTTTAAATATTCAACAAAATATAAAGGATGGGGTACTTACAAATCTCAAAAACGGAAGAAAATCATTCCGACCTCCGTACTGATACGTGTTGTATGGATCTGGTTTCACCATCCAGAATGGATACTCTTCATCCTAAAAAGATACAAATAATAATTAGATATTGAAAGTAAAATCATGCTCACCAAATATTCAATCAACCAAAAAAAAAAGTTGTAAGCTCAAAAAAAGAAAAGTAAATATAAAGTTGGCTATTTTTTTTAAATATGCATATAATAGTCCATTTAACCTCTGGAATGCCGGACTCCCTCAAGGTACAACTTCCGTCGTACCTTGCTGACTGTCATTTCGTAATAACTCACTTGTGTTTTACAAAATGATGTTTTTGTCAATGACATTACATATATAGACACGTTATAGCCTTAGAATATTAACACAAAATGTGGCAAGCAAAACACACACGTTACCAGTAAATTCATCATTCAAATATCGATCATGTATGACAAAGATAGACATTCATAGAATATATGTGTATGAACGAAACAGATCCAAAGTTCGGACCGCGGTCCATACTAGTTTGAAACGACCTCAAGCGACGCGTTACCGTTTAGTACTAAATTGGCTTAAACACCGATCACACCAACTAGCGTGATTATTGCTTGCCACTTTGAGAGCGCTACAACGTGTCCATATATATATGTAACGTCATTGGTTTTTGTTAATTATGCTAACTTCTCACATAATGTATTTATGATTTTTTTCAAATTGTATGTAGATAGTATAAGTGGTTTTTCTGGAATAGCTACTTATATTCAGGGAGTTAGATTTTTTCTCCCTCATCTCACTAAAGAAAGTTTGGTTAAGAAATGTAAAGATTTATGTTGTTGTTTTGTTGTATTTTTGGTAGCTGAATAAATTCACTTGCAAATAAAAATGATTGCATGAGGTTTTCATGTAAATGCATAATTTCACTTTGAAAATCGTTTTTTTCTGTCGCACCGACGTAAGCAAACTTAAAATATTTATTACTTGACTTGAAAAAAATAACACCTTTTAAAAAATGATATGAAGGTTTCTTTTACAGTATATCATTTGCTGAAGTTTGCTGGACCACTTTTATGACGTAATATATTTTGACTCAGTTCAATACTTGGGGAAGTGGATAGGAATTTCACCTAGTACCATCTTTTCTTGGGGATTTTTAATTAAATAGGTGATTAAAAATAGTATTAAGGATACAGGTAATGTACTTTGAACACAACAGTACATCATATTTATCATTTAAAATAAGATAGAATGATTAATAAATACGGACAAGCTTAAAAAAATCGTATAAAACACATGATGGTACCCGGGTACTCTTTTAGTCATCAGAAATTGTAAATTATATTTATTCGTTTTCCACTAACATACCACCCTCCACATATCCAACGGTTATATCCAATTGTTAATTTTCACTATTGTGGAGAAGTCAGGAAGTTTCAGTCGGTTAGACTTACTGGAACATTAAAAAAATCTATCTTGAAAACCGAAAAGGGTACCCTTTCAGTAACATAAAGGTTAACAAACGATTACGGTTCATTTAAATATGTGAACATTTGAGGTTTTAAAGGATAAAAACTCCTGAAAAGATAATGATGAACGCCCGGTGACTATAGGACCCTCCGGTACACTAGAGGTTAATGAATATGACTACTGCTCTGCATTGTTCAGCAAAAAAACTACAGTCATTGTTTAGATAAATAATTACTTGGACTTACAAAATTAAAGTGCCTTTCGACGACTTTGGAGTAATCGTAAACATATCCCGGTTGATTGAGAACATCGGTGGTCATGGGCACGGGGCCTTTGTTTATGAATATTGGGTTCCCGTTCTCATCCAGTTGATTGTTGGCATTGTTCTCATACATATTTGGGTTGGTGCCAGTTCCAGGATAATATTGATTTCTGACGTATTGTTCTGGAATGTGAAATGTTTATTACAAATATGAATGTGGGAGTAAGGGATACATATGAAAGAGAAGCAAACATTTATAATAAATATTGCCAGTGAAATTCCTTGAAAATAAGATAAATTACCAACAACTTACTAATAAACTAACTAACTGTCACGCCATTTCACCGCTGGGGTGGGTACAAAGGACGTCACACAAAACAATTCCGCTTTGTCACACAATCTCGCTTCATTCACATTCATACATACTCTTCTATTATACCGGCATGACCTAACTCAAGTATGTAATTGATTTGTTTGATCTTGTCGTGTCTTTCTTGGATGTCCCCGACTTCTTCTTCATTTGCGCGTCGTATATGTAGTGACACTCCTTTCTCCTATCACCCGTTCTACACCAAATCATATGAGTGTTCCTTTCTTAATTTTATTCATTACATTTTCTTTGCATTCTTTTTTGATCTTCACAGTTGTAATATGGTCGTACACGGTTTTATCGCACACCAGAGAATCACATTTCTACTGAATTCAGTAAACTTTCGTCTGTCCTCTGCCAGTTCCATGCGTCACTGAAATACATCAGGGTTGCTATGAGAACTTCACTGCGGACTGTTGGCTAGCCTTACTTCCTTTCATTCTTCCATCTATTGTAGTTTAATTTTGTCTTAGAGGTATTTAACCGTAAGAAGGTTATAATATTATCAAGACAAAATAATGTTTTCATTTTTAATTTGCAGGCTGTTACGACAAGAACAAAAGATTACATTATCCTCTTCGGGCCCCAGGTATCATATATGATACTTGCCGTTTTATACTCAAAAAATATTTCCTTGTCATTATTTCTGATGGTATCTGACAATGAGGATTCCTATCTTACCGACCACATTTGTGCTGACTTAAAGTTAGTAAATGTGATCTAATTGTTATGTGGGTAGAGAAATTGAAAATACTTGAGAAGAGATTCTAATTTTGAAAAAATGCTTGGGCCCGAAGAGGTTATTAGTTTTTCAAGTATTTACCCCTGGCTAATTGGTCCCTTTCATTGGGTACTGGAATCCCGAATAAGCCCTTGATTGTTGAACTGCCCCTGCTGGTCGTAGTACTGCGGCCGGAACTGGGGGATGGGTCTGATGGTGGCCTTCAGGGTCAGGTTGCCCTTTACTGGGGCGCCTGATGTGAAGTTGGCCATGATCCGCCCGTAGATGTAGGGGTCCGTGTTGAAGAAGAATGCTGGCATTGTCACGTTGACCTGATGACAAAAGGAATTTCTGATGAATTTGAAAGCAAATAATGTCCTTAGCTTTAAACTGCGCAAATGCTATGTTTAGTAAAAAAAAAAATACCCTTAGCGGAAGACTTCGTAAAGTGCTGATCAATTCCATTTTACTGACATAATTGACAAAGCTTTTGCTCAAAATTCTTTACTTCATTTTTGATCACAATTGTAAATTCAACAATTAGCGTAGGTAGCATTAAAATAGATGGATTTACTTTAAGTGTACCACTAAGCGAAATTAACCTCACTATTGGCAATATCGGAAATATGTATTTGATTTAAATTTTAACTTTGCAGTCGTTCAGTTTGATTAGTGAAAGCGGTCGTAAAGTGAGATCATCTAAATATTTTTACAGTGAGTGGGTGAAGTGACTAATATTATGTTCATTTCAGAATAAAATATTATTTGTTTTGCATTATCACATTCTCGATAAACCGAGTTTTCTAAGAAAAATGTGGTTTTAAAAGGGTTAAATCAAAAGAAATCCATCATTATGATGGGAAACGAAGACCAAAGAAATTTATTGGCATTTGTAGATGTATTATGTATATATTGAAATGCGTTATTACCTCAAAGCGTGTCTGGTAGTACTCCTCCACAAGGAAAGTGGATTCTTCAATCTGTCCCAAGGCATAAACTTGCACGATCCACTCCCCGAACACAGGCTGGTCAGCCAGCTTGTAGTCCAAACTCACCGTTCCCAAATTAGACTGAAAATAAGGAAATAAATTGTAAACACGTCAAAAAATAGTAAGGAGTTGTAATCAATAAAAATAAATTTAAAAACTAATATTATCCAACAACGGTATTATTTGGTATACGTAATTAGTTCATTAAAGATTTTCAAGCAGAGGTGAGTATCATTTTGAATGAAGAAAATGATCACTTTTTTTTTTATCTACTGCTGCTACCTTCAAATGAAATATGTTGTAAATTCCTCTTCTATTTTCCTTCAGTCAGTCACCGTATATCATTTTAATTTAGTAATTATCTTGAGACAGACAAATAATTCTTACCTGTCTAGAAAGCCACCTCTTCATGATATGCCTATGAGGGTCGAGGATGTAGACATCAATAGCATTGTTGAACGCCTTAAGCTCAGTGTTGATAGGGATTGTGCGGAAACGTACTAGAAAACAATTCACAATTCAGGATTGGTAGAGAATGTCCGCTACCATATATCCAACAGGTAGACAGTGTCGGTATACAGTGGGTTTAAAGATTTGAAGCAGATTTAAAAACGGTATTCAAAATAAAAATCTTTTCAAATTTGTTCCTTGGAGAGAACAAATCTCAAGACTTTGAAATAACAGTAATCATAAAAATTTATTATGTCATTTCTCAGGCATGATTAGTTTTACCTGTTTGTCCTTGCATGTATACGGGTTTGTCCATCTGTATAAAGATGGTCATAAACCTTCTGGAAAAAGTGAGGTAAGTCTCGTTGAGGAAGGCTTTTCCATCGAAAGGGTCATCGTACAATCCTTCGATTCTCAATTTGTAAACTCCGGGAACTGATGTGGGCGGCACCTGAAAGAGAAAATGTACAAAGATTAACATCAATTCAAAGGAAACCAAATTCATACAAAAATATATAATACATGTTTTGTTCAAATTAGCACCATGTGAGTAAAATAAATGTAGAACTTGGGCGATCTCGAGAAATTTGGAAGTTCTTTGAAAGAAATATGTATAAACAGCCTTTACCCTCATGTTCAGCGTTTCCGGAACTCCTTGCTTCACCTCCTGGTTGATATGTGTCAGCTCCACTCCGTTGTTGGAGATGGAAGCTCTAACATTCATGCGCAGCCTCGCCCTGAGGATGCTCACAGACACTTTGTAGATCTGGCCTGGACGGACCATACGAGACGCCACAATAAAGTAAGTCCTGGAATTGGTACAAGAAAAGAGACCTTATTAACGAGCTTAATAAGGCGGTTTTTTGTGAAGCAATAAACAGCACTATTCAGCTATACAAAGAATTTTTCATACTGATTTAATTTTAAAAATCACATAGTGATAATGTGAGCAAATGGGGTAGGCACTTTCTTAAAATATTTTAATGTGTTCCATTTTTTAAGTGTAATAAACAAAAGCACAATAGTTTTTTGACAGATGAATTATGGAGGGAAAACATGTCCATACGTTTTTTTAAGTGTAAGTGCATGTTATGACATGGTCATATTTTTAGTTTTTCTAAAGAAATGCCGAATTTGTTGCATTGTTTGTACAAAAGTGAACGTGTTTTGATTGTGACTGAGTGTTGAAAGTTCTGTAAATTGTTTATTTCGGTGAAATCAACACAAAATCAATCTTCAAAGATTGTTAACTTATTGTTGCGATTCAGATGTCTGTGTGGTAAAATACAACAAACATTTTCCTTACCAAATCGATAAAATTATCTGCTTTATAAAAATTTGCTGATAATAATTATAAAACCGAAGTTGAGGAGGGAAATACACTGTGGCAGATTCGGATTTGCTTATTTCCTTTGTGAAGAGAGAACTCAAGAGGAATTTCTTTATCCAGTCTTTACTATGGTAAGTGAATATCAATTTAAATATTTCTTTAGAGAAAGCAAAAAGTAATGGTTAGAAGTTTTTGATGTCAAAATAATGTGATGTGGAAATTAGGTGATAAGTGAAAATTAAGTATAATAAGTAATAAAAGGAATAAAATAGGTACATACATAGAAATATTGTTTTTTTATCAAGAACCATGTATTGTAAACATGCAACAATATTATATCCGGTTTTTACTACAGATTTTACAAGACATGTACATACACATTACTAATGGGTAGGTATATGTCTTCAAAATATTAATAATGTGGATAAGAAGGCTGCGTGTCGAAAAGCCAAAGCAAAAACGTTTTACAAGTACCTATCAAATTAATGAAAGCCTGTGCAAAAATAAAATCTTTTTGTCAAATATTTAAATAAGTACCAAAGTATTTTTTGGAAACCAAATTGTTAACAATAATAATTGAGGTGCCTACCTGAAATGTATACTCAAAAATCAGACGTGTTTGTAATTCGCTGATGAAACTGTTAAGATATGTGGGTACACTGAAAATCTGGACATTTCATGAGCTTGAGTGATGTTTATAAGATGGCTAAGCTGTACCTACTTTAAACATCAATACTCTCACTCACCCTGGCCTGTCCGCATTGGAAGAGGGAAAATAGAGCATTCCTTAATAACATAAGAATATCTCAATTAATTAAATGAATTGAATGAGGGTCAATGATTTGTTTACTTACGCTTCATTGATGATGACACTGCTCGATTCCAGGGGCGGAGGTCTTCCATCA
The DNA here is from genome assembly GCA_022651775.1 of Drusus annulatus. Lineage (NCBI taxonomy): Eukaryota > Metazoa > Arthropoda > Insecta > Trichoptera > Limnephilidae > Drusus > Drusus annulatus. The sequence goes on from JAGWCC010000800.1 coordinate 152,475, forward strand.
TATCCACCTCCTCCTAGTCGGTTGGTATCCTGCCAGGGTTGTCCACCGCCACCATATTCATTAGGAAATCCAGGGTTGGGATTCCCATCCCGGTTTCCATATATATCCCGATCTCTGTTGTTGTAGGAACTGTCGGGAAACTCATTTTGGTTGTTGAAACTGTCCTGGGTGAAGGTTTCATCTCTCAACGGATCCCTGTTCGGGAAATTGGGATTACTGTTTGGAAAGTTGGGATCATTTGGGTTGTTTGGGTAATTGGGATCACCGTTCGGATTCAGCGGATCCGGAGTATTGTAGAAGTTCGTGTTCAAAGGATCCCTCGTGAAGTTGGGATCATAGGGATTGTTTGGGTCGCGTGGAAAGTTTGGGTTGTTGGGATCTCTGGGGAAGTTGGGATTGTTTGGGTCTCTTGGGAAGTTCGAGTTGTTTGGATCTCGCGGGAAGTTGGGACTGTCAGGGAAGTTATTGGGATTGTTGGGATCTCGGGGGAAGTTGGGATTGTTGGGATCTCGGGGAAAGTTGGGATTGTTGGGATCTCGGGGAAGTTGGGGTTGTTGGGATCTCGGGGGAAGTTGGGGTTGTTGGGATCGCGAGGGAAGTTGGGGTTGTTGGGGTCGTAGGACCCGGGGGAGGAACCCCGCGAGTAATCCTGGCAACTGCACAGAGCCACCAGGCAGAGCACCAGCGCCGCCTGTAGCGGGCGCCACCTTTCCCGCATTGCAGGAAACACCTGAAACAACCAAAATACAAAATTAATTTGATGAACATATTTATTATGTTCCTGCCTCTGAGAGCTCAGGTCTGTTTGAAACAGTCCCTATTTCTCTCATAATCGATGCATGTAACAGACATATAAGCTGCAGAGCATCAGTGGTATGCGTTTATATGGTTGTTATACATCATAATTATAATGCAACTTTCCTAATTTTACATAAATTAGCTTTATCTAATTGAATAGTTAATAGACACGTACATTTTATACAATTGATAACGAAAATTCACTGATTATCGTAAATAATGAAGTTCAATTTGAAGCAGTCGATTTTTAGTAGGTAATTTAGTAAACCAAAATAGTACCAGTAATAGCCGTAATAGAGAACTGACAGTCGGCGCGTGCTGAAGCGTTGTTATTAAATTAAATGGGTTAGTGGTTTGGTTGCTGTGGTCATACTGCTTAGTAGGTCTTGTCACCACCAGGAGAATAAATTAAGCCACTGACAGTTGACGTCTGACGACTGGGTGGGGGGCGAATGTTACGTCAACTCACGAAATAAGCAACAACAATTTTAATAAAGGGTTAGGAAAAGCATATTTTTTTTTTTTTGTAAAATCATCGTTCCATTATAGTCAAAATAAATTTTGCTCAAATTGTTCACTCGGTCCAGGATGGGGTATCACCATGCTACGGGCATCTTCAGATGACAGGGCCATTTGAACGTGCCCAAATAAATAAGTGGAACATAGTTATAAGGTTTCATAATCAAAATATTAAAACGAAAATCCACCAAACATCAATAACCTTTTTTTAAATATTGTCGTCGAAAAGCAAAAGGGCTGAAGCGCCATTTTGTGAGGTTTACACCACTTACATTTTTTTTTACAATAAAATTCATAGGTTTTCATGTAGGATTTTGAAAAAATAAATTGACTCATTGAGAGCTTTGAGTTACCTGAAGCGAAAAAATGCTTTAAAAAGTCAGAAACTTGGGTCGCTTAAGTCAAGCCTTCTCCCAAATGGTACATACATTTTAGATGGCTGAAGAGCCACACACTTCTTCACAATCAAACAAATCAAATAATTCGATGCAGATAGAAAAACTGACCAAAACTGCATATTTAACTCATTTTGACCAAAGTGACGCTTAAACCCTTTTGCCTTTCCTGCGACGATATATGGTTTTACATGAATATTTAACAATTTACCAGTTAAAAAGTATGTAATTTTTGTAAGGATCGTCGAATTTTACGCACTTTACTTTACATACTCGTGCACATTAAAAAAAGTGTATATTTTTGCGCGGCGATGTGAATTGAACCCGCAAGTCCCTGTTCAAAAGTCGAAGGGATAGATAATACGTTGACCATCACGCTACGAATGCCGTCTGAGATCGGTTACAATGTAAACAGTAAATAGACAACCCCTCCCTTTTGCCTTATTTATTACACACGAAGGATTCATTTTCTAATCGTCCGATGGATCGGCCGAAGCAAGATTCCGGCGATGCCCGTGTTTAATTCCAGATAAGATCATGTCGACAGTTAACTCGGGAACATAATTATACAAAAGGCAAAACGAACCAAACAATGGTCACTAATTTACGTAAAAGTGTCAAGCCATACGGAAAGGGAGGTAAACGAATGAGGCAGTCATATAAATCAGGAACCCGCCACCCTGTACCTACCTACTTACTATGTTACATAAAGGCTTATCGCTGATAGCCGGGGCCGTGTTTAGATAGCGAGCCGCCGCATGGAAAATAAATTTCATCTCACTTCCACCAAAGTTCGTAAAAAATATTTTCGAGTTACGGCTTAAGCTCAGAGCAAGAATATATATAGAGAGAGAGAGCTAAACATTTTTACCCAACCTATACAAATTTACGATAAATCACTTTCTCCGGGTTTTTACGTCGTAAACTGTGAGAGAGAAAGAGATAAGACAAGTTCTCACACAATATAGCACCGCTTTTATTATGTTATGCGACATAACTGGACAGAACTCAACGGTTTTTTAGGTTAATCCTACATTTTTATTAATACTGTGAAAAAGTGGACGTATAAATACCTAGCCCTAGCCACGCCCCAGTCAGGCAAAAATCATCAATACTGACTACACTAGCGCTCCCCCTGTTATATTATGGCTCTGAGGTTTTTATTTTTACGATAATTATTATTTTATTCTATTTTTTTGTAAGAAGATTTTCAGGGTTTTTCAGTTTTGGCGGTTCACTGCACGACTTGCCGTAAAATAATAATATCAGTTGATTTATATAGCGCGGTTTTGTGATAGTTCACCTCAAGTGTGTGAAATGAGTACGAAATTCCCACCTACGTCTATGCCTATCAGATGGATTGTCGTTTATGCACAGTATTGCACAGAGTGGGAGCTTTTTCATGTATCTGGAGGAACCAGACAGACTCCAGACTGATTGGAAGAATAATCTGTACTAGAAGATAAAAACCCGCTCCCGCGTGGTTTTACGACACACACATCGAAAGGAACATAGTGAGTAAATCGTAAAGGACCGTAGTCGGAAGAAAATTTCAAACTTTTTTATGTATGAGCAATTTTCCATCGAATGTGGCAGAAGACGGCTTATGGTATTAATTCTATCAGATTTATTCAGTACGTGCAGAAAATTATATTTGTCAATTTTTGACAGGCAGATTTTCTCGTTTAAAGACATTATTTACTTATTTATTTACTATATTTATTTACTATATTTATTTACTATATTTATTTACTATCTTACTTATTTACCTTTGATTAGCCGAATAGAAATAAAACATTTAGAGTTCAAGTTCTGACTCAGTCACGTCTATTTTTCTAGGCTGATTGATGAATGAATATAATTTTAAAATTATTATTGTTCCAATTAATATGGATAATGTATTATAAAGAAGTGAAATTTAGTTCCAAACATCCCCATTCGACACACGAATTTGTGATTGAATACGAAAATATTTATACATATTCATGTAGATAGTGATCTAAAGCTTCAAAAGTGTGTCCAGTATTTCCGATGGCAATTAAAGGCAATTCTAGAGGGGGAGAATCTGTACCCCGGTAGGGGGTCAGAATTTATGTAGAATTACAGGATTGGAGGGTAGAAGTAAAGCTCCATTCACAAGGAAGTTAAATATTTGGCTTAGGGTATTTTGTGGCGTTGGTGTTATCGCTTAGCCATTAACAACGTACACTAAACCGTCTTACTTATTTTTTACGCGCCTGTTCAGCGTTGGTTTAGTTTAGCCGGTCGTATGTCATTAAATTAGTCGCATAAGCGATGGTTGTAAGTTTAGGTTTTTCACTATTCAGACCTTACGCCACACCGCGTTTATAAGTAAGGAAGTAGATTTTTACGCACCGGTTCAGCGTTGGTTTAGTTACACCGGACGTAGGCCATTAAAATAGACGAATAAGCCGTGGTTTACGGCAAGTTTTTTTTTCTAATCCGACCTTACACCGCCCGTCTTATTTATTAGATTTTTACGCGCTGGTTCAGCGTTGGTTTAGTTAGACCGGAGGCAAGCTTAATTAGATGCATAAGACGTGGTTATAAAGCAAGTTTTTTGCTATTCCTACCTTACACCACGCGTAATATTTACACTTCGTTTATAAGCAAGTTTACATGATACAAGCGGGTTCTAACAAGAAATACTATAAACATATAATATAAACACGGGGAATAGCGCACAAGAGTCCTAACTGCCCGGAACCAGTGGGCTTATGGCATCCCCAATCGGTATGTTGTGAGGCTGTAGTGGGGAGGGAAGGAGATGGGGAAGAGGAGGGTGGTGAAGTACTTGCCCATTCAGATCTGATCACCAAACACGGCGATACTGAGAGTATCTCTACCACTAGATATCTGATGATTCAAAAATCTTGCATCTTCACTATGCTTTTGGATATACAAACATGTGTCAAGTTTTTAATAAAAGTGGATTATAATTTGAAAGTATAAATAATAATTTTATTTAGGTAAATTGCACCGCGCTAAAAGACCACCCCTCATGTGAATGCGGCCTGAGGGGATGATAGACACCCCCGCAATAAAAGTTAACAGCGCAGATAAATTATCAGGAGAGATGGTCTCATTGTAAACTCTGGTCCGAATACATTACAAAACACGTGTGAGTCAAAATGGATACAATTATATTCTGAAATGTAGTTATATTACATTACTGCGTAAGTATAATCATCGTAAGTGGAATTCGGCCGAAATTGCGACAGACTGCCGAAATAAACGAGAAAATGCTGTTATATACAATAATTTAGAAGTTGAGTATGTCTGTCTGTAAATAAAATTTGGTAATGTCAAAAAAATTATAATTGTCAAGTCGAAAAATAATATTTTACTAAAATAATTCAATTTTAACAATTATCTTGAAAGTTCATTTACATAAAAATCAAACACAACTGTAATTCTTACTGTAAAACGGAGAATCTGAGTGCATGAACAAGCAAAAACTGTCGAACGGTGAGTTCTGGCGTCATGAAATTTGAACAGATTTTTTTACTGTAATTTTATTTCAATGCAAATATTTTCACCCCGCGTCATTTCCTTTATGAGCGATGTAAATTAAAATATTTATTTAACTGTTAAAAATAAGAAAACACACCATATTTTTGTAATGCTCAGTAAGAATTTATTCTTTCATTAAAATAGTTTTTTAAATTTGAAGCCGGGCAGTGACTGCTAAATAGTTAAATATCGATTTCGTGTTTCAGTGAGCTTTTAAATTTTTGCCTACAATGAAAGCACTAAACACAAACAGGACTTTAACGAATAGATATTAATAATAACTCTTTGATATTATTTTCAAAATGATGTAATTCGGTGAGCAAAATCATTTTCAGCAAAACAAAGTTCGTATACGAGGCCTGTTCAAAAGAAAAGGTGAATTTTGAATTTTCGCGGGCTGTGTACATTCGATTATCGATTTTTTTGTTGTTATGTTGGTACACGTATCATATTTTAGCATTATCAGCCATTTTGGATTAGTGGTTTGTTTTTGACAACTAGAAAGGTTAGTCACGTTTTTGTATGTTCTTCGATTTTTTACTTTTGAAAAAAATGGATCAAAGAATATGTATTAAATTTTGCGTTAAAATGGAATAAAGTGCTCCAACGCACTTAAAATGTTGACTGTGGCATTCGGCGAATCTACTTTAGTCTCAAAAAAAGTGTTTATAAGTGGCGCAAGCGCTTTACAGAAGGCCGAGAAGATGTTAATGACGATGAGCATCCTGGAGTTGTGGAAAAACAAATCATGGATTTTATTCATTGATCCATTTTTTTCAAAAGTAAAAAATCGAAGAACACACAAAAACGTGACTAACCTTTCCAGTTGTCAAAAACAAACCACTAATCCAAAATGGCTGACATGTATTTAGCAAAATTAATGGACGAATTAGGCTTTTTGGCGTTGAAAGCTGTATGGATGGGCAATTTTATTTTTTTTACACGGAGCGCAGAAAGCAGAAGAGATAGATAGTGGGAAAATCCAGGATTATATTATTAATTCACAAAGGCGGGTAAAAAACCGACCCTATCCGTGGAATTACTCAACAATATGTTTTATTGAATTAACCATGCAACAAAATTGTTCAAAGAAGCAAAGCTAGCAGTCCACAGAGGGGTATTTATACCAACCCTGATGTATAGCAGTGAAGCATGGAACTGGCAGAAGAAGAATGAAAGTAGACTGAATGCGGTAGAAAATGAGATCCTTTGAGGCGTATGTGCTGTAAAACCACGTATCACCGTGTTAAAAATGTGGATATCCGGAAAGAATGCAAGGCTGATGTAAGCTTAATGAATAGGATTGATAAAATGACGCTTATATGGTTTGGGTATGTGGAGCGAACGAACGAAGAAAGGAGTGTGATAAGAAAACATATCGCGAAATCAGAATGGAAGAAGAAGTCGGGGACGCCCGAGGAAGACATGGCACGGTCAAGTGAATCAAATACTTGAGCTGGGCCATGCCAAGAGTCAGAATAAGAGAAGAGTATGTATGAATGTGAATGAAGCAAGGAGTGTGTGCCAAGACAGAGATTTATGTTGTACATCATTATTGTTATCTGCCTACCCCTGCGGAGAAAGGGCGTGATGGTTAGTTAGTTTTTCGATCGGTTAGTAGCTGAGTGGACAAACGCGTCGGATTCCCACCCGGGTGTCGTGGGTTCAATTCCTTTACTAGCTAAGTTCTCCATCATTGTTTTTATTAGTTTTCAGAAGGGATCGAGACAACGGCAGTGGCCACAGGCAGGGTGGCGGTTGTCTCCTTGCCTTCAAGAGTGAGGATGGGTTAAAGGTCGAACGCATACTCTCTCTAGAAACTGAGCAAGAGGATTTATGGGTAAAAGTCTCGTACAAACTCTCTGTCACATTCATTTGTGTTGTTTATTTTCCGCCTAGCAGTAGGTGGGGAGATTTTCAGGCAATTTTTTGACAGAATTCATTCAAATTTCGATGGGATTGGTCAAAGAAATGTCATTATACTGGGAGACTTTAATTTGCATTCCGTTTGGGAAGTTTTCAAAGTAAAATCAGACTTAGAGTACCTATGCGCGGTTTTTGGACTCTCACAGTGTAATGGCATTCTAAATTCCAATTCCAGAATCCATGACTTTGTTCTGTGTAATGTCGATCTCGAGGTGATACGTAG